>ML357964.1:26996-81051 GCA_005239505.1 Nicotiana paniculata | reverse complement strand
TTCACCAGTCTCACAATCGATAAGAGCTCTGCCTGTGGCAAAAAATGGCCTTCCCAAGATTATTGGAATTTCCTCATCCACTTTGCAGTCTCATATCAAAAACTCAGCAGGAAATAAAAACTTCCCCACTTGCACCAATACATCATCCAGAATACCCGACGGTCTCTTCACCGTCCTATCAGCAAGTTTTAGCAGCATGGAGGTGGGCCTGGCTCTACCAATCCCCAGTCTTTTATATATGGACAGCGGCATCAGATTAATGCTGGCCCCTAAGTCACATAGAGCTTTGGTGAAAGCTAAGTTGCCAATGGTACAAGGAATTGTAAAACTCCCTGGATCATACAACTTTTCAGCAATAGGGCGCGTCAGCACCGCACTACAAGTCTGAGTAAGGGTGATAGTAGCTAGATCTTAGAAGTCAACTTTTCTGGACATCAATTCCTTCATCATTTTAGCGTAACCAGGCATTTCCTTCAACGCATCAATCAATGGGATATTTACCTGTATTTTCTTTAGTATGTCCAAGAACCTTTTGTATTGTTCATCCTTTTTGTATTTGGCCAGCCTCTGAGGGAATGGAGCTGAGGGTCTCTTTTTCCCAGTGATTTGGGATTTTTCTTTCTCAACCACAACCTCAACTACCGGCTTCTGAGCTATCTCCACTTCAATAATACTGGCACGACTGTCGGAATTCTAGTTTAATTGCCATAAAATGCAAAAAAATGTAACTTGATCATTCCGAAGAATTAGTTATGGTTCCTTGGGTCATATTTAATGTCGTGGACAAATATCATACGAACCGGTACCGACTCCGTACCAAGGCGTCCGGCATGGACCATGGCAGGCGATAATACATGCACGACTTGCAGAATGCCAGTTTAATTGCCATAAAATGCCAAAAAATGTAACTTGATCATTCTGAAGCGTTGGTTATGGTTCCTTGGATCATATTTCTTGTCTCGGAATCATGAGATTTGGTACCGGCTCCATACCAAGGAGTCCGACCTGGACCACGGCAGGCGATAATACAGGTATGACTGACGCAATTCCACTTTAATTACCATAAAATCCAAAAAATGTAACTTGATCATTTCGAAGTGTTGGTTATGGTTCCTTGGGTCATATTTGATATCCCGGACAAATATCATGAGATCCGGTACCGATTCCGTACTAGGCGTCCGGCCTGGACCATGGCAGGCGATAATACACGCACGACTGACAGAATTCCAGTTTAATTGCCATAAAATGCCAAAAAAAGTAACTTGATCATTACGAAGCGTTGGTCATGGTTCCTTGGGTCGTATTTGATGTTCGGGAAAAATATCATGTGATCCGGTAACGGCTCCATACCAAGGTGTCCGGCCTGGAACATGGCAGGCAATAGCAGAGGCACGACTGGCGGAATTCCAGTTTAATTGCCATAAAATGCCAAAAAAAGTAACTTGATCATTTCAAAGCGTTGGCTATGGTTCCTAATGTCGTATTTTATGTCCGAACAAATATCATGCGAACCACAACTGGCTCCGTACTAAGGCGTTCGGCATGGACCATGGCAGGCGATAATACAGGCACGACTGGCGGAATTCCAATTTAATTACCATAAAATGCCAAAAAATGTAACTTGATCATTTTGAAGCGTTGGTTATTGTTACATGGGTCGTATTTTCTGTCCCCGGATAAATATCATGTGATCCGGTGCCGGCTCCGTACCAAGGCATCCGGCCTGGACCATGGCAGGCGATAATACAGGCACGACTAGCGGCATTCCAGTTTAATTGCCATAAAATTGAAAAACATGTAAATCAATCATTTCGAAGCGTTGGTTATGGTTCCTAAAGTCGTATTTGATGTGCAGACAAATATCATGAAATTCGGTATCGGCTCCATACCAAGGCGTCCGTCCTGGACCATGGCAAGCGATAATACAGGTACGACTAGCGGAATTCTAGTTTAATTGCCATAAAATTCCAAAAAATGTAACTTGATCATTTTGATGATTTGGTTATGGTTCCTTGGGTCGTATTTGATGCCCCGGTAAAATATCATGCGATCCGGTATCGGCTCCGTACCAAGGCCTCCGGCCTGGACCATGGCAGGCGATAATGCAGGCACGACTGGCGGAATTCCAATTTAATTGCCATAAAATTCCAAAAAATGTAACTTGATCATTTCGAAGCGTTGGTTATGGTTACTTGGGTCGTATTTGATGTCACGAAAAAATACCATGCGATCTGGTACCGGCTCCGTACCAAGGCCTCTGGCCTGGACCATGGCAGGCGATAATGCAGGCACGACTGGCGGAATTCCAATTTAATTGCCATAAAATTCCAAAAATGTAACTTGATCATTTCGAAGTGTTGGTTATGGTTCCTTGGGTCGTATTTAATCTCCCAGACAAATATCATGAGATCCGCTACCGGCTTCGTACTAAGGCGTCCGTCCTGGACCATGGTAGGCGATATTACAGGCACGACTAGCGTAATTCAAGCTTAATTGCCATAAAGTGCCAAATAATGTAACTTGATCATATCGAAAATGTTTGTTATGGTTCCTTGGGTCTTATTTCATGTCCCAGACAAATATCATGTGATCCGGTACCGTCTCCGTACCAAGGCGTCCGGCCTGGACCATGGCAGACGATAATACAGGCACGACGTGCAGAATTCCTGTTTAATTGCCATAAAATGCCAAAAAGTGTAAGTTGATCATTTTGAAGAGTTGGTTATGGTTCCTTGGGTTGTATTTTATGTCCCGGAAAAATATCATGCGATCAGGTACCTACTCCACATCAAGGCGTCTGGCCTAGACCATGGATGGCGATAATGGAGGCGTAACTTGCAGAATTCTAGTTTAATTGCCATAAAATGCCAAAAAGTGTAACTTGATCATTTCGAAGCATTGGTTATGGTTCCTTGGGACGTATTTGATGTCCCGGACAAATATAATGTTATCCGATACCAGCTCCATTCCAAGGCGTCCGACATGGACCATGGCAGGCGATAATACAAGCACGACTTGCGGAATTCCATCTTGATAGCCATAAAATGCCAAAAAATGTAACTTGATCATTTTGAAGCGTTTGTTATGGTTCCTTGGGTCGTATTTAATATCCCGGAAAAATATCACGCAATTCTGTACCGGCTCCGTACCGAGGCCTCCGGCTTGGACCATGGCAAGCGATAATACGGGCACGTTCTGGCAAAATTCTAGTTTAATTGCCATAAAATGCCAAAAAATGTAACTTGATCATTTTGAAGCGTTTGTTATGGTTCCTTGGGTCGTATTTAATATCCCGGAAAAATATCACGCAATTCTGTACCGGCTCCGTACCGAGGCCTCCGGCTTGGACCATGGCAAGCGATAATACGGGCACGTTCTGGCAAAATTCTAGTTTAATTGCCATAAAATGCCAAAAAATGTAACTTGATCATTTTGAAGCATTGATTATGGTTCCTTGGGACATATTTGATGTCCAGGAAAAATATCATGTGATCTGGTACCATCCCCGTACCACGAAGTCCGGCCTGGACTATGGCAGGCGATAATATAGGCACCACTAGCGGAATTCAAATTTAATTTCCATAAAATGCCAAAAAATTTAACTTGATCATTTCGAAGCATTGGTTATGGTTCCTTGGATCGTATTTAATGTCCCCGACTAATATCATGTGATCCGGTACTGGCTCCGTACCAAGGCGTCCGGCCTGGACCATGACAGGCGATCATACAGGCATAACTGGCGGAATTCCTGTTTAATTGCCATAAAATGCCAAAAAATGTAACTTGATCATTTTGAAGCGTTGCTTATGGTTCCATGGGTCATATTTAATGTCCCGGACAAATATCATGCGACCCGGTACAGGATCCGTACCAAGGCGTCCGGCTTGGACCATGGAAGGCGATAATACAGGCCCGACTGGTGGAATTCTAGTTTAATTGCCATAAAAGGCCAAAAAATGTAACTTGATCATTTAGAAGCGTTGGTTATGCTTCCTTTGGTCATATTTGATATCCCAAAAAAATATCATGTGATCCGGTACCGGCTCCGTACCAAGGCGTCCAGCCTGGACCGTGGCAGGCGATAATACATGCACGACTAACGGAATTCCAATTTAATTACCATAAAATGCCAAAATATATAACTTGAACATTTAGACGTGGTTATTATGGTTACTTGGGTCGTATTTGATGTCCTAAACAAATATAATGAGATCCGGTAGCGGCTCCGTACCAAGGCGTCCGGCCTGGACCATGGCAGGGGATAATACAGGCACGACTAACGGAATTCCAGTTTAATTGCCATAAAATGCCAAAAATGTAATTTAATCATTTCGAAGCGTTGGTTATGGTTCCGTGGGTCGTATTTGATGGCCTGGAGAAATATCATGTGGTCCGTTACCGTCTCTGTACCAAGGCGACCGGCCTGGACCATGGCAGGCGATAATAGAGGCACGACTGGCGTAATTCTAGTTTAATTGCCATAAAATGCCAAAAAATATAACTTGATCATTTCGAAGCGTTGGTGATGGTTCATTGGGTCATATTTAATATCCCGGACAAATATCATGCGATTGGTACTGGCTCCGTACCTAGCCGTTCGGCCTGGACCATGGCAGGCAATAATACAGGCACGACTGGCGGAATTCCAGTCTAATTGCCATAGAATGCCAAAAAATATAACTTGATCATTTCGAAGTGTTGGTTATGGTTCCTTGGGTCGTATTTCATGTCCCGGAGAAATATCATGCAATCAGGTACCAGCTCCGTACCAAGGCGTCCGGCCTGGACCACGGCAGGCGATTATAAAGGCACGACTAGCGGAATTCCAGTTTAATTGCCNCGTACCAAGGCGTCCGGCCTGGACCATGGCAGGTGATAATACAGGCACGACTGGCGGAATTCCAGTTTAATTGCCATAAAATGCCAAAAAATGTAACTTGATCATTTCAAAGCGTTGGTTATGGTTCCTTGGGTCACATTGTATGTCCCAGAAAAATATCATGGGATTCGGTACCGGCCCCGTACCAAGGCGTCCGACCTGGATCATGGTAGGCGATAATACATGCACGACTTGCGGAATTCCCGTTTAATTGCCATAAAATGCCAAAAAATGTAACTTGATCATTTCGAAGCGTTGGTTATGGTTCCTTGGGTCGTATTTGATGTCCTGGTAAAATATCATGTGATTCGGTACCGGCTCCATACCAAGGCCTCCGGCCTCGACCATGGCAGGCGATAATACGAGGACGACTGGCGAAGTTCCAGTTTAATTTCCATAAAATGCCAAAAATGTAACTTGATCATTTCGAAGCGTTGGTTATGGTACCTTGGGTCGTATTTGATGTCCCGAAAAAATATCATGTGATCCGATACCGGCACCATACCAAGGCCTCTGGCGGGACCATGGCAAACGATAATAGAGGCACGAGTGGCGGAATTCCAATTTAATTGCCATAAAATGCCAAAAAATGTAACTCGGTCATTTCAAAGCGTTGGTTATGGTTCTGTGGGTCGTATTTGATTTGCCGAAAAAATATCATAAGATCCAGTACCGACTCCGTACCAAGGCGTCCGGCCTGGACCATGGCAGGCAATAATAAAGCCACGATTGGCGGAATTCCAGTTTAATTACCATAAAATGCCAAAAAATGTAACTTGCTCATTTTGAAGCATTGGTTATGTTTCCTTGGGTCATATTTGATATCACGGACAAATATCATGCGATCCGGTACCGGCTCCGTACCAAGGCGTCCGGCCTGGACCATAGCAGGCAATAATACAGGCACGACTGGCAGAATTCCAGTCTATTTGCCATAGAACGCCAAAAAATGTAACTTGATCTTTTGGAAGTGTTGGTTATGGTTCCTTGGGTTGTATTTTATGTCCCGGAGAAATATCATGCGATCGGGTATGGGCTCCGTACCAAGGCGTCCGGCCTGGGCCATGGTAGGCGATTATACATGCACGACAGGTGGAATTCCAGTTTAATTGCCATAAAATACTAAAAATGTAACTAGATCATTTCGAAGCATTGGTTATGGTTCCTTGGGTCATATTTTATGTCCCGGACAAATATCATGGGATTCAGTACCTGCTCCGTACCAAGGCGTCCGACCTGGATCATGGCAGGCGATAATATATACACGACCGGCAGAATTCCAGTTTAATTGCGATAAAATGCCAAAAAATGTAATTTGTTCATTTTGAAGCGTTGGTTATGGTTCCTTGGGTCGTATTTGATGCCCTGAAAAAATATCATGCGATCCTGTACCGGCTCCGTACCAAGGCCTGCGGCCTGGACCATGTCAGGCTATAATACAGGCACGACTAACGGAATTCCAGTTTAATTGCCATAAAATGCCAATAAATGTAACTTGATCATTTCGAAGCGTTGGTTATGGTTCCTTAGGTCATATTTAATGTCCCGGACAAATACTATGCGACCCGGTACCGGCTTCGTACCAAGGTGTCTGGCCTTGACTATTGCAGGCAATAATACAGGCACGACTGGCGAAATTCCAGTTAATTGCCATATAATGCCAAAAAATGTAACTTGATCATTTCAAAGCATTGGTTATGGTTCCTTGGGTCCTATTTGATATCCCGGACAAATATCATGCGATCCGGTACCGGTACCGGCTCCATACCAAGGTGTCCGGCCTGGACCATGGCAGGCGATAATACATGCACGACTGACGGAATTACAGTTTAATTGTCATAAAATGCCAAAAAATGTAACTTGATAATTTCGAAGCATTGGTTATGGTTCCTTGGGTCATATTTGATATCCCAGACAACTATCATGTGATCCGGTACCGGCTCCGTACCAAGGCGTCCGGCCTGGACCATAGCAGGTCATAATACAGGCATGGCTGGCGGAATTCTAGTCTAATTGCCATACAATGCCAAAAAATGTAACTTGATAATTTCGAAGTGTTGGTTATGGTTCCTTAGGTCGTATTTTATGTCCCAAAGAAATTTCATGCGATCGCGTACCGACTCCGTGCCAAGGCGTCCGGCCTAGACCATGGCAGGCGATTATATAGGCACGACTGGCGGAATTCAGGTTTAATTGCCATAAAATGACAGAAAATGTAACTTGATCATTTCGAAGCGTTGGTTATGGTTCCTTGGGTCATATTTAATGTCCCGGACAAATATAATGCGATCCGGTACCGGCTGCATACCAAGGCGTCTGGCCTGGACCATGGCAGGCGATAATACATGCACGACTGGCAAAATTCCAGTTTAATTGCCATAAAATGCCAAAAATGTGATTTGATCATTTTGAAGAGTTGGTTATGGTTCCTTGGGTCGTATTTGATGCCCTGGAGAAATATCATGTGATCCGGTACCGGCTCCATACCAAGGCGTCCGGCCTGGACCATGGCAGGCGATAATACATGCACAACTGACGGAATTCCAGTTTAATTGTCATAAAATGCCAAAAAATGGAACTTGATAATTTCGAATCATTGGTTATGGTTCCTTGAGTCATATTTGATATCCCAGACAAATATCATGAGAGCCGGTACCGGCTACGTACCAAGGCGTCCGGCCTGTACCATAGCTGGCAATAATACAGGCACGGCTGGCGGAATTCTAGTCTAATTGCCGTAGAATGCCAAAAAACGTAACTTGATCATTTTGAAGTGTTGGTTTTGGTTCCTTGGGTCGTATTTTATGTCCCGGAGAAATATCATGCAATCGGGTACCGGCTTCGTACGAAGGCGTCCGTCTTGGACCATGGCAGACGATTATACAGGCACGGCTGGCGCAATTCCAGTTTAATTGCGATAAAATTCCAAAAAATGTAACTTGATCATTTTGAAGCGTTGGTTATGGTTCCTTTGGTCATATTTAATGTCCCGGACAAATAACACGTGACCTGGTACCGGCTTCATACCAAGTTGTCCGGCCTGGACAATGGCAGGCAATAATACAGGTACGACTGGCGGAATTCCAGTTTAATGTCCATAAAATGCCAAAAAATCTAACTTGATCATTTCGAAGTGTTGGTTATGGTTCCTTGGGTCGTATTTCATGTCTCGGAGAAATATCATGTGATCCTGTACCGGCTCCGTACCAAGGCATCTGGCCTGGACCAAGGCATGCTATAATACGGGCACGACTAACGGAATTCCAGTTTAATTGCCTTAAAATGCAAAAAAAACGTAACTTGATCATTTCAAAGCGTTGGTTATGGTTCCTTGGTTCGTATTTGATGTCCCTGAAAAATATCATGATATCTGGTACCGGCTCCGTATCAATGCGTCCGGCCTGGACCGTGGCAGGCGATAATACGGGCACGAGTGACGGAATTCGAGTTTAATTGCCATAAAATGCCAAAAAATGTAATTTGATCATTTCGAAGTGTTGGTTATGGTTACTTGGGTCATATTTAATGTCCCGGACAAATATTATGCGACCTGGTACCGGCTTCGTACCAAGGTGTCTGGCCTTGACTATTGCAGGCAATAAAACAGGCACGACTGGCGTAATTCTAGTTTAATTGCCAAAAAATGCCAAAAAATGTAACTTGATCATTTCGAAGAGTTGGTTATGGTTCCTTGGGTCCTATTTGATATCCCGGAAAAATATCATGTGATCCAGTACTGGCTCCACACCAAGGCGTCCTGCCTGGACCATGGCAGGCGATAATACATCCACGACTGATGGAATTCCAGTTTAATTGTCATAAAATGCCAAAAAATGTAACTTAATAATTTCGAAGCGTTGGTTATGGTTCCTTGGTTCATATTTGATATCCCGGAAAAATATCATGCGATCCCATACCGGCTCCGTACCAAGGCGTCCGGGCTGGACCATAGCAGGCAATAATACAGGTAAGGCTGGCGGAATTCCAATCTAATTGCCATAGAATGCCAAAAAATGTAACTTGATCATTTCGAAGTGTTGGTTATGGTTCCTTGGGTCGTATTTTATGTCCCGAAGAAATATCATGCGATCGGGTACCGGCTCTGTACCAAGGTGTCCGGCCTGGACCATGGCAGGCAATTATACAGGCACGACTGGCGGAATTCCAGTTTAATTGCCATAAAATGCCAAAAAATGTAACTTGATCATTTCGATGCCTTGGTTAATGTTCCTTGGTTCATATTTAATGTCCCGGACAAATATAATGGGATCCGGTACAGGCTCCGTACCAAGGCGTCCGGCCTGGACCATGGCAGGCGATAATATATGCACGACTGTCGGAATTCCAGTTTAATTGCCATAAAATGCCCAAAAATGTAATTTGCTCATTTAGAAGCATTGGTTATGGTTCCTTGTGTCGTATTTGATGTCTTGGAGAAATATCATGCGATCCTGTACCGGCTCCGTACCAAGGCGTCCGGCCTGGACCATGGACGACTATAATACAGGCACGAGTAACGGAATTCCAGTTTAATTGCCATAAAATGCAAAAAATGTAACTTTATCATTTCATAGCGTTGGTTATGGTTCCTTGGTTCGTATTTGATGTCCCTGAAAAATAACATGATATCTGGTACCGGCTCCGTACCAAGGCGTCCGGCCTGGACCATGGCAGGTGATAATACAAGCACGAGTGGTGGAATTCCAGTTTAATATCCATAAAATGCCAAAAAATGTAACTTGATCATTTCAAAGCATTGGTTATGGTTCCTTGGGTTGTATTTGATGTCCCGAATAAATATTATGTAATCGGGTACTGGCCCCATACCAAGCGTCCGGCCTTGACTATTGCAGGAAATAATACAGGCATGGCTGGTGGATTTCCAGTTTAATTTCCATAAAATTCCAAAAAATGTAACTTGATCATTTCGAAGAATTCGTTATGAATCCTTGGGTTGTATTTGATGTCCCGGACAAATATCATGTGATTCGGTGCCGTCTACGTATCAAGGCATCCAGCCTGGACCATGGAAGGCGATAATGCAGGCACGACTTGGGCAAAATTCTAGTTTAATTGCCATAAAATTCCAAAAAATGTATCTTGATCCTTTTGAAGAGTTGGTTATGGTTTCTTGGGTTGTATTTAATGTCTCGGACAAATAACATGCGATCCGGTACCGGATCCATACCAAGGCGTCTAGCCTGGACCATGGAAGGCGATAATGCAGGCACGACTTGGCGAAATTCTAGTTTAATTGCCATAAAATTCCAAAAAATGTATCTTGATCCTTTTGAAGAGTTGGTTATGGTTTCTTGGGTTGTATTTGATGTCTCGGACAAATAACACGCGATCCGGTACCGGATCCATACCAAGGCGTCTAGCCTGGACCATGGATAGCGATAATACAGGCACCACTAGCTGAATTCCAGTTTAATTTCCAGAAAATGCCAAAAAATGTAATTTGATCATTTCAAAGTTTTGGTTATGGTTCCTTGGTTTATATTTGATGTCCCGGACAAATATCATGCGATTTGGAACCGGTTACATACCGCGGCGTCCGGCCTGGACCATGGCAGGCGATAATACAGGCATGACCTGGCGGAATTCCAGTTTAATTACAATAAATGCCAAAAAATGTAACTTGATCATTTTGAAGTTTTGGTTATGGTTCCTTGGGTCATATTTGATGTCCCAGACAAATATCATGTGATGCGGTACCGGCTACGTACCACGGCGTCCGGCCTGGACCATGGAAGGCGATAATACAAGCACGACTTTGCGGAATTCCAGTTTAATTGCCAGAAATTTCCAAAAAATGTAACTTGATCATTTCAAAGAGTTGGTTATGGTTCCTTGGGTTGTATTTGATTTCTCGGAAAAATATCATGTGATCCGGTACAAGATCCATACCAAGGCGTCCGGCCTGGACCATGGATGGTGATAATACATGCACGATTGGCGGAATTACAGTTTAATTGCCATAAAATTCCAAAACATGTAACTTGATCATTTCGAAGCGTTGGTTATGGTTCCTTGGGTCATATTTAATGTCCCAGACAAATATCATGTGACCCAGTACCGGCTTCATACCAAGGTTTCCGGCATGGACCATGGCAGGCGATAATACAGGCACGACTGGCGGAATTCCAATTTAATTGCCATAAAATGCCAAAAAATGTAACTTGATCATTTCAAAGCATTGGTTATGGTTCCTTGGGCCGTATTTGATATCCCGGAAAAATATCATGCAATTTGGTACCGTCTCCATACCAAGGCGTTTGGCCTGAACAATGGCAAGCGATAATACATGCACGACTCACAGAATTCAAGTTTAATTGCCATAAAATGCCAAAAAATATAATTTGATCATTTCGAAGAGTTGGTTATGGTTCCTTGGGTCGTATTTGATGCCCTGGATAAATATCATGCGATCCGGTACCGGCTCCGTACCAAGGTGTCCGGCCTGGACCATGGCAGGCTATAATACAGGCACGACTAACGGAATTCCAATTTAATTGCCATAAAATGCAATAAAAATGTAACTTGATCATTTCGAAGCGTTGGTTATTGTTCCTTGGGTCGTATTTGATGTCCCTGATAAATATCATGATATCCGGTACCGGCTCCATAACAAGGCGTCCGGCCTGGACCATGGCAGGCGATAATACAGGCAAGAGTGGCGGAATTCCAGTTTAATAGCCATAAAATGCCAAAAAATATAACTTGATCGTTTCGAAGCATTGGTTATGGTTCCTTGGGTTATATTTGATATCTCGTAGAAATAACATATGATCCGGTAGCGGCTCCGTACCAAGGCGTCCGGCCTTGACTATTGCAGGCAATAATACAGGCACGGCTGGCGGATTTCCAGTTTAATTGCCATAAAATTCCAAAAAATGTAACTTGATCATTTCGAATCATTGGTTATGAATCCATGGGTCGTATTTGATGTCCCTGACAAATATCATGCGATTCGATACCGGCTACATACCAAGGCGTCCAGCTTGGACCATGGAAGGCGATAATGCAAGCACGACTTGGCAGAGTTCTAGTTTATTTGCCATAAAATGCCAAAAAATGTAACGTTATCCTTTCGAAGAGTTGGTTATGGTTTCTTGGGTTGTATTTGATGTCCCGGAAAAATATCACGTGACTCGGTACCGGATCCATACCAAGGCGTCTGGCCTGGACCATGGATAGCGATACTACAGGCACGACGAGCTGAATTCCAGTTTAATTGCAATAAATGCCAAAAAATTTAACTTGATCATTTCGAAGTTTTGGTTATGGTTCCTTGGGTCATATTTGATNGCACGACTTGGCGGAATTCCAGTTTAATTGCAATAAATGCCAAAAAATTTAACTTGATCATTTCGAAGTTTTGGTTATGGTTCCTTGGGTCATATTTGATGTCCCAGACAAATATCATGCGATTCGATACCGGCTACGTACCACGGCGTCCGACTTGGACCATGGCAGGCGATAATACAGGCACGACTTGGCGGAATTCCAGTTTAATTTCTAGAAAATGCCGAAAAATGTAACTTGATCATTTTGAAGAGTTGGTTATGGTTAATTGTGTTGTATTTGATTTCCTGTAAAAATATCATGCAATCCGGTACCGGCTCCATACCAAGGCGTCCGGCCTGGACCATGGATGGCGATAATACTTGCACGACTGGCAGAATTACAGTTTAATTGCCATAAAATTCAAAAAAATGTAACTTGATCATTTCGAAGCGTTGGTTATGGTTCCTTGGATCATATTTAATGTCCCAGATAAATATCATGTGACCCGGTACCGGCTTCGTACCAAGGTGTCCGGCATGGACCATGGCAGGCGATAATACAGGCCAACTGGCGGAATTCCAGTTTAATTGCCATGAAATGCCAAAAAATGTAACTTGATCATTTCGAAGCATTGGTTATGGTTCCTTGGGTCATATTTTATATCCCGGAAAAATATCATGCAATTCGTTACCGGCTCCATACTAAGGCGTCCGACGTAGACAATGGCAAGCGATAATGCATGCACGACTGACGGAATTCCAGTTTAATTGCCATAAAATGCCAAAAAAGTTAACTTGATCATTTCAAAGCAGTGGTTATGGTTCCTTGGGTCGTATTTGATGTCCCAGACAAATATCATGAGATCCGGTACCGGCTCCGTACCAAGGCGTCCGGCCTGGACCATGGCAGGCGATAATACATGAACGACTAGCGGAATTCCAGTTTAATTGCCATAAAATGCCAAAAGATGTAATTTGACCATTTCGAAGCGGTTGGTTATGGTTCCGTGGGTCGTATTTGATGTCCTGGAGAAATATCATATTATCCGGTACTGGCTCCGTAACAGGGCATCCGGCCTGGACCATAGCAGGCGCTAATACAGGCACGACTGGCAGAATTACAGTTTAATTGCCATAAAATGCCATAAAATGTAACTTGATCATTTCGAAGAGTTGATTATGGTTCCTTGGGTCATATTTTATATCCCGGAAAAATATCATGTGATCCGATACCGGCTTCGTACCAAGGCGTTCGGCTTGGACCATGGCAGGCGATAATACATGCACGACTAACGAAATTCCAGTTTAATTGCCATAAAATGCCAAAAAATGTAAGTTGATCATTTCAAAGCGTTGGTTATATTTCCTTGGGTCGTATTTGATGTCCTGGAAAATATCATGTGATCCGGTAACAGCTCCGTACGGCGTCCGGCCTGGACCATGGCAGGCGATAGTACAGGGACGACTGGCGGAATTCCAATTTAAGTGCCATAAAATGCCACAAAATGTAACTGATCATTTTGAAGCGTTGGTTATGGTTCCTTGTGTCGTTTTTGATGTCTCGCAAAAATATCATGAGATTCGGTACCGGCTCCGTAACAAGGAGTCCGACCTGGACCACGACAGGCGATAATAGAGGCATGACTGGCGCAATTCCAGTTTAATTGCCCTAAAATGCCAAAACATGTAACTTGATCATTTCAAAGCGTTGGTTATGGTTCCTTGGATCGTATTTGATGTCCCGAAAAAATATCATGAGATTCGGTAAAGGCTCCATAACAAGTAGTCCGACCTGGACCACGGCAGGCGATAATAGAGGCATGACTGGCGCAATTCCAGTTTAATTGCCATAAAATGCCAAAAAAGTTAACTTGATCATTTCAAAGCATTGGGTATGGTTCCTTGGGTCGTATTTGATGTCCTGGACAAATATCATGAGATCCGATACAGGCTACGTACCAAGGCGTCCGCCCTGGACCATGGCAGGCGATAATACATGCACGACTAGCGGAATTCCAGTTTAATTGCCATAAAATGCCAAAAAATGTAATTTGATCATTTCGAAGCGGTTGGTTATGGTTCCGTGGGTCGTATTTGATGTCCTGGAGAAATATCATGTGATCCGGTACCGACTCTGTACCAAGGCGTCCGGCCTGGACCATGGCAGGCGATAATAGAGGCACGACTGGCGGAATTCCAGTTTAATTTCCATTAAATGCCAAAAAATGGAACTTGATCATTTCGAAGCATTTGTTATGGTTCCTTGGGTCGTTTGATGTCCAGGAAAAATATCATGTGATCCGGTACCGGCACCGAACAAGGCATCCGGCCTGGACCGTGGCAGGCGCTAATACAGCCACGACTGGCGCAATTCTAGTTTAATTGCCATAAAATGCCAAAAAATGTAACTTGATCATTTCGAAGAGTTGATTATGGTTCCTTGGGTTATATTTAATGTCCCAGACAAATATCATGCGACCCGGTACCGGCTCCTTACCAAGGCATCTAGCCTGGACCATGGCAGGCGATAATACAGGCATGAGTGTTGGAATTCGTGTTTAATTGCCATAAAATGCCAAAAAAATGTAACTTGGTCATTTCAAAGCGTTAGTTATGGTTCCTTGGGTCATATTTTATATCCCGGAAAAATATCATGTGATCTGGTACCGACTCCGTACCAAGGCGTCCGGCCTGGACCATGGCAAGGGATAATACATGCACGACTGACGGAATTCTAGTTTAATTGCCATAAAATGCCAAAAAATGTAGCTTGATCATTTCGAAGCGTCGGTTATGGTTCCTTGTGTCGTATTTGATGTCTCGGAAAAATATCATGAGATTCGGTGTTGGCTCCGTAACAAGGAGTCCGACCTGGGCCACGGCAGGCGAGAATAGAGGCATGACTGGCGCAATTCCAGTTTAATTGCCATAAAATGCCAAAACATTTAACTTGATCATTTCAAAGTTTTGGTTATGCTTCATTGGGTCATATTTGATGTACCGAACTAATATCATGCGATTTGGTGCCGGTTACGTACCACGGCATCTGGCATGGACCATGGCAGGCAATAATACAGGCACTACTTGCGGAATTCTAGTTTAATTGCCATTAAATCAAAAAATGTAACTTGATCATTGCAAAGCATTTGTTATGGTTCCTTGGGTCGTATTTGATGTCCCTGAAAAATATTATGCGATGCGGTACCGGCTCCGTACCAAGGCGTCTAGCCTGGACCATGGCAGGCGATAATTAAGGCACGACTGGCGCAATGCCAGTTTAATTGCCATAAAATGCCAAAAATGTAACTTGATCATTTCGAAGAATTGGTTATGGTTCCATGGGTTGTATTTGATGTCCCGGTAAAATATCATGCGATCCAGTACCTGCTCCATACCAAGGCGTCCGGCCTGGACCACGGATGCGATAATAGAGGCACGACTGGCGGAATTCCAGTCTAATTCCCATAGAATGCCAACCAATGTAATTTGATCATTTTGAAGCGTTGGTTATGGTTCCTTGGGTTGTATTTGATGTCCCGGAGAAATCTCATGCGATTCGGTACCAGTTACGTACCACGGCATCCGGCCTGGACCATGGCAGGCGATAATACAGGCACGACTTGGCGGAATTCCAGTTTAATTTCAATAAAGGCCAAAAATGTAACTTGATCATTTCAAAGTTTTGGTTATGGTTACTTGGGTCATATTTGATGTCCCGGACAAATATCATGTGATTCGGTACCGGCTACGTACCACAGCGTCTGGCCTAGACCATGGCAGGCGATAATAAAGGCACGACTTGGCAGAATTCAAGTTTAATTGCCAGAATATGCCAAAAAATGTAACTTGATCATTTCGAAGAGTTGGTTATGGTTTCTTGGGTTGTATATAATTTCCCAGAAAAATATCAAGCGATTCAGTACTGGCTCTATACCAAGGCGTCCGACCTGGACCATGGATGGCGATAATACATGCAGGACTGGCGGAATTACAGATTAATTGCCATAAAATGCCAAAACATGTAACTTTATCATTTTGAAGCATTGGTTATGGTTACTTGGGTCATATTTAATGTCCCGGACATATATCATGTGACCCGGTAACGGCTTCGTGCCAAGGTGTCCGGCCTGGACCATGGCAGGCGATAATACATGTACGACTGGCGGAATTCCAGTCTAATTCCCATAGAATGCCAACAAATGTAATTTTATCATTTCGAAGCATTGGTTATGGTTCCTTGTGTTGTATTTGATTTCCCGGAGAAATCTCATGCGATTCGGTACTAGTTACGTACCACGGCGTCCGGCCTGGACCATGGCAGGCGATAATATAGGCACGACTTGGCGGAATTCCAGTTTATTTTCAATAAATGCCAAAAAATGTAACTTGATCATTTTGAAGTTTTGGTTATGGTTACTTGGGTCATATTTGATGTTCCGGACAAATATCATGTGACTCGGTACCGGCTACATACCACAGCGTCTGGCCTAGACCATGGTAGGCGATAATACAGGCACGACTTGGCGGAATTCATGTTTAATTGCCAGAATATGGAAAAAATGTAACTTGATCATTTCGAAGAGTTGGTTATGGTTTCTTGGGTTGTATATGATTTCCCAGAAAAATATCAAGCGATCCAGTACTGGCTCCATACCAAGGCGTCCGACCTGGACCATGGATGGCGATAATACATGCAGGACTGGCGGATTTACAGATTAATTGCCATAAAATGTCAAAACATGTAACTTGATCATTTTGAAGCATTGGTTATGGTTCCTTGGGTCATATTTAATGTCCCGGACAAATATCATGCGACCCGGTAACGGCTTCGTGCCAAGGTGTCCGGCATGGACCATGGCAGGCGATAATACATGTATGACTGGCGAAATTCCAGTTTAATTGCCATAAAGTGTAACTTGATAATTTCGAAGCTTTGGTTATGGTTCCTTGGGTCATATTTTATGTCCCGGACAAATATCTTGGGATCTGGTACCGGCTCCGTACCAAGGCATCCGGCCTGGACACTGGCAGGCGATAATACATGCACGACTAGCAAAATTCCAGTATAATTGCCATAAAATGCCAAAACATGTAAATTGATCATTTTGAAACATTGGTTATGGTTCCTTGGGTCGTATTTGATGTCCAGACAAATATCATGTGATCCGGAACTGGCTCCGTACCAAGGCGTCTGACCTGGACCATGGCAGGCGATAATACATGCACGACTGGCAAAATTCCAATTTAATTGCCATAAAATGCCAAAAAATATAAGTTTATCATTTCCAGTGTTGGTTATGGTTCCTTGGGTTGTATTTGATGTCCCGGAGAAATATCATGTGATTCGGTACCGGCTTCGTACCAAGGCGTCCATCCTGGACTATGGCAGGTGATAATATAGGCACGGCTGGCGGAATTCCAGTTTAATTGCAATAAAATTCCAAAAAATTTAACTTGATCATTTCAAAGCATTGGTTATGAATCCTTGGGTTGTATTTCATGTCCCGGTGAAATATCATGCGATTCAGTATCGATTACGTACCAAGGCGTCCAGCCTGGATCATAGAAGGCGATAATGTAGGCACGACTTGGTAGAATTCTAGTTTAATTGCCATAAAATGCCAAATAATTCTTTCGAAGAGTTGGTTATGGTTTCTTGGGTTGTATTTGATGTCCCGGACAAATATTATGCGATCCGGTACCAAATCCGTACAAAGGCGTCTGGCATGGACCATGGATGGCGATAATACAGGCACGACTGGCTGAATTCCAGTTTAATTGCCATAAAATGCCAAAAAATCTAACTTGATCATTTAGTAGCGTTGGTTATGGTTCCTTGGGTCATATTTGATGTCCCGGACAAATATCATGTTATCCGGTACAGGCTCCGTGCCGAGGCGTCCGGCCTGGACCATGGCAGGCAGTAATACAGGCACGACTGGTGGAATTCCAATTTAATTACCATAAATTGCCAAAAATGTAACTTGATCATTTCGAAGTGTTGGTTATGGTTCCTTGGGTCGTATTTTATGGCCCTGAGAATTATCATGCGATCCGGTACCAACTTCGTAGCAAGGCGTCCGGCCTGGACCATGGCAGGTGATAATACATGCACAATTGGCTGAATTCAAGTTTAATTGCTATTAAATGCCAAAAAATGTAAACTAATCATTTCGAAGCGTTGGTTATGGTTCCTTGTGTCATATTTGGTGTCTTGGACAAATATCATGGGATTTGGTACCGGCTTTGTACCAAGGATCCGACCTGGACCATGGAAGGCGATAATACAGGCATGAATAGCGGATTTCAAGTTTAATTGCCAAAAAATGTAACTTGATAATTTCAAAGCGTTGGTTACGATTCCTTGGGTCATATTTCATATCAAGGAAAATGTCATGCAACCCGGTACTGGCTCCGTACCAAGGCGTCTGGCCTGGACCATGGCAGGCAATAATAGAGGCACGACTGGCGGAATTCCAGTTTAATTGCCGTAACATGCCAAAAAAATGTAACTTGATCATTTCAGAGCGTTGGTTATGGTTCCGTGGGTCGAATTTGATATCCTGAAGAAATATCATGCAATCCGGTACCAGCTCTGTATTAAGGCGTCCTGCCTGGACCATGGCAGGTGATAACAGAGGCACGACTAACGGAATTCCAGTTTAATTGCCATAAAATGCCAAAAATGTAACTTGATCATTTCGAAGCATGGGTTATGGTTCCTTGGATCGTATTTGATGTCCACGAAAAATATCATGCGATCCGGTACCGTCTCTGTACCAAGGCGTTCGGCCAAAACCATGGCAGGCGCTAATACAAGCACGAGTGGCGGAATTCCAGTTTAATTCCCATAAAATGCCAAAAAATGTAACTTGATCATTTCAGAGGTTGGTTATGGTTCCGTGGGTCGTATTTGATGTCCTGGAGAAATATCATGCGATCCGGTACCAGCTCTATACCAAGGCGTCCGTCCTGGACCATGGCAGGCGCTACTACAGGCACAAATGGTGGAATTCCAGTTTAATTGCCATAAAATGCCAAAAAATGTAACTTGATCATTTCGAAGCGTATGTTATGGTTAATTGGGTCATATTTAATGTCCCGGACAAATTTCATACGACCCGGTATCGGCTCCGTACCAAAGCGTCCGGATTGGACCATGGCAGGCGATAATAAAGGCACGACTGGCAGAATTCTAGTATAATTGTCATAAAATGCCAAAAAATATAACTTGATCATTTCGAAGCGTTGGTTATGGTTTCTTGGGTCATATTTCATATCAAGGACAATATCATGTGACCCGGTACCGGCTCCGTACCAAGGCGTCGGGCCTGTACCATGGCACGCAATAATAATAGGCACGACTATCGGAATTCCGGTTTAATTTCCATAAAATGCCAAAAATATGCAACTTGATCATTTCAGAGCGTTGGTTATGGTTCTGTGGGTCGTATTTGTTGTCCTGGAGAAATATCATGTGATTCGATACCGGCTCTGTACCATGGCGTCCGGCCTGGACCATGGCAGGAGATAATAGAGGCACGACTGACGGAATTCCAGTTTAATTGCCATAAAATGCCAAAAAATATAACTTGATCATTTAGAAGCGTTGGTTATGGTTCCTTGGGTCATATTTGATGTCCAAAAAAAATATCATGCGATCCGGTACTGGCTCCGTACCAAGGCGTCCGTCCTGGACCATGGCAGGCGCTACTACAGGCACGACTAGCAGAATTCCAGTTTAACTGCCATAAAATGCCAAAAAATATAACTTGATCATTTCGAAGCGTATGTTATGGTTACTTGGGTCATATTTAATGTCCCGAAAAAATATCATACGACCCAGTACCGGCTCCGTACCAAGGCGTCCGGACTGGACCATGGCAGGCGATAATACAGGCACGACTGGCACAATTCTAGTATAATTGTCATAAAATGCCAAAAAATATAACTTGATCATTTCGAAGCGTTGGTTATGGTTTCTTGGGTAATATTTCATATCAAGGAAAATATCATGTGACCCGGTATCGGCACCGTACCAAGGCGTCCGGCCTGTACCATGGCACGCGATAATAATAGGCACGACTATCGGAATTCCAGTTTAATTGCCATAAAATGCCAAAAAATATAACTTGATCATTTCGAAGCGTTGGTTATGGTTCTGTGGGTCGTATTTGATGTCCTGGAGAAATATCATGTGATTCGATACCGGCTCTGTACCAAGGCATCCGGCCTGGACCATGGCAGGAGATAATAGAGGCACGACTGACGGAATTCCAGTTTAATTGCCATAAAATGCCAAAAAATATAACTTGATCATTTCGAAGCGTTGGTTATGGTTCCTTGGGTCGTATTTGATGTACCGTAAAAATATCAGACTATCTGAAACCGGCTCCATACCAAGGCGTCCGACCTGGACCATGGTAGGCGATAATACATGCACGATTGGCAGAATTCCAATTTAATTGCCATAAAATGCAAAAAAATGTAACTTGATCATTTCGAAGCGTTGTTTATGGTTCCTTTGATCGTGTTTGATGTCCCGGACAAATATCATGCGATCCGATACCGATTCCATACCAAGGCGTCCGGCCTGGACCATGGCAGGCGATAATACAACACGATTGGCGAAATTCCAGTATAATTGCCATAAAATGCCAAAAAATGTAACTTGATCATTTCGAAGCGTTGTTTTGGTTCCTTTGGTCGTATTTGATGTCCCGGTCAAATATCATGCGATCTGGTACCGGTTCCGTACCAAGACCTCCAGCGAGGACCATGGCAGGCGATACTACAGGCACGACTGTCAGAATTCCAGTTTAATTGCCATAAAATGCCAAAAATATGTAAATTGATCATTTCAAAGCGTTGGTTATGGTTCCATGGGTCGTATTTGATGTTTTGGAGAAATATCATGCGATCCGGTACCGGCTCGGTACCAAGGCGTCCGGCCTGGACCATGGCAGGCGATAATAGAGGCACGACTGACGGAATTCCAGTTTAATTGCCATAAAATGCCAAAAAATATAACTTGATCATTTCGAATTGTTGGTTATGGTTCCTTGGGTCATATTTTTATGTCCGGGACAAATATAATGTGATCCGGTATCGGCTCCGTACCAAGGCGTCCGGCCTAGACCATGGCAGTCGCTAATACAGGCACAACTGGCGGAATTCCAGTTTAATTGCCATAAAATGCCAAAAAAATTAACTTGATCATTTCGAAGTGTATGTTATGGTTCCTTGGGTCATATTTAATGTCCCAGACAAATATCATACAATCCGGTACCAGCTCTGTACCAAGGCGTCAGGCCTGGACCATAGCAAGCAATAATACAAGCACGACTAGCGGAATTCCAGTTTAATTGCAATAAAATGCCAAAAAATGTAACTTGATCATTTCGAAGTATTGGTTAAGGTTGCTTGGGTCGTATTTGATGTCCCGGACAAATATCATGCTATCCGATACCGGCTCCATACTAAGGCGTCCGGCCTGGACCATGGCAAGCGATAATACAGGCACGACTGGCGGATATTAGTTTAATTGCCATAAAATGCCAAAAAATGTAACGTGATCATTTTGAAGCGTTGGTTATGGTTTCTTGGGTCGTATGTAATGTCCCAGACAAATATCATCCGATTCGGTACCGGCTCCATACCAAGGCCGCCGGCCTGGACCATGGCAGGGGATAATACAGGCACGACTTGCGGAATTCCAGTATAATTGCCATAAAATGCCAAAAAATGTAACTTGATCATTTAGAAGGATTGTTTATGGTTCCTTTAGTAATATTTGATGTCCCAGACAAATATCATGCGATCTGGTACCGGCTCCTTACCAAGGCCTCTGGCCTGGACCATGGCAGGCGATAATACAGGCACGACTATCAGAATTTTAGTTTAATTGCTATAAAATGCCAAATAATATGTAACTTGATCATTTCAGATTGTTGGTTATGGTTCCATAGGTCGTATTTGATGTCCTGGATAAATATCATGCAATCCAGTACCGGCTCTGTACCAAGGCATCCGGCCTGGACCATGGCAGGCGATAATAGAGGCACGACTGAGGGAATTCCAGTTTAATTGCCATAAAATGCCAAAAAAATATAACTTGATCATTTCGAAGCGTTGGTTATGGTTACTTGGGTCGTATTTGATGTCCCGGACAAGTATCATGCTATCCGGTACCGGCTCCGTACCAAGGCGTCTACCCTGGACCATGGCAGGCGATAAAACAGGCACGACTCACGGAATTCCAGTTTAATTGCCATAAAATGCCAAAAAAGTAACCTGATTATTTCGAAGCATTGGTTATGGTTCCTTGGGTCGTATTTGATATCCCAGTCAAATATCATGCGATCCGGTACCGGCTTCGTACCAAGGCGTCCGACCTGGACCATAGGAGGCGCTAATACAGGCACGACTGGCGGAATTCCAGTTTAATTGCCATAAAATACCAAAAAATGTAACTTGATCATTTTGAAGCGTATGTTATGGTTCCTTGGGTCATATTTAATGTCCCGGACAAATATCATACGATCCGGTACCAGATCTGTACCAAGGCCAGGCGATAATAGAGGCACGACTAACAGAATTCCAGTTTAATTGCCATAAAATGCCAAAAAAATGTAACTTGATCATTTTGAAGTTTTGGTTATGGTTCCTTGGGTCATATTTGACGTCGCAGAAAAATATCATGTGATTCGGTACCGGCTACGTACCACAGCGTCCGGCCTGGACCATGGCAGGCGATAAAACAGGCACGACTCGTGGAATTCAAGTTTAATTGCCAGAAAATGACAAAAAATGTAACTTGATCATTTCGAAGAGTTGGTTATGGTTCCTTGGGTTGTATTTTATTTCCTAGAAAAATATCATGCGATCCGGTACTGGCTCCATACCAAGGCATCCGGCCTGGGCCATGGATGGCGATAATACATGCACGACTGGCGAATTACAGTTTAATTGCCATAAAATGCCAAAACATGTAACTTGATCATTTTAAAGCGTTGGTTATGGTTCCTTGGGTCATATTTAGTGTCCCAGAATAATATCATGCGACCCGGTACCGGCTTCCTACTAAGCTCTCCGGCCTGGACCATGGCAGGCGATAATACATGCACGACTGGCGGAATTTTAGTTTAATTGCCATAAAATGCCAAAAAGTGTAACTAGATCATTTCGAAGAGTTGGTTATGGTTCCTTGTGTCATATTTGATATCCCGGACAAATATCATGCGATCTCCATACCAAGGCGTCCGGCCTGGACAATGGCAGGCGATAATACATGCACGACTGACGGAATTCCAGTTTAATTGCCATAAAATGCTAAAATAATTAACTTGATCATTTTGAAGCGTTGGTTATGGTTCCTTAGTTCGTATTTGATGTCCCGGATAAATATCATGAGATCCGATTCCGGCTCCGTACCAAGGCGTCCGGCCTGGACCATGGCAGGCGATAATACATGCGCGACTGGCGGAATTCCAGATTAATTGCCATAAAATGCAAAAAAATGTAGTTTGATCATTTCGAAGCGGTTGATTATGGTTCCTTGGGTCTTATTTCATGTCTTGGAGAATTATCATGTGATCCGGTCGCGTCTTTGTACCAAGGCGTCCGGCCTGGACCATGGTAGGCGATAATAGAGGCACGATAGGCGGAATTCCAGTTTAATTGCCATAAAATGCCAAAAATGTAACTTGATCAATTCAAAGCATTGGTTATGGTTCCATGGGTCGTATTTGATGTCCAAGACAAATATCATGCGATCCGATACCGGATCTGTGACAAGGCGTCCGGCCTGGACCATGGCAGGCGCTAATACAGGCACGACTGGCGGAATTCCAGTTTAGTTGCCATAAAATGCCAAAAAATGTAACTTGATCATTTCGAAGTGTATGTTATGGTTCCTTGGGTCATATTTAATGTCCAAGACAAATATCATATAATCCGGTACCAGCTCTGTACCAAGGCGTCCGACCTGGACCATTGGAGGGGATATTACAGGCTCGACTAGCGGAATTCCAGTTTAATTGCCACAAAATGCCAAAAAATGTAACTTGACCATTTCGAAGTATTGGTTAAGGTTTATTGGGTCGTATTTGATGTCCCGGACAAATATCATGCTATCCGATACCAGCTCCATACCAAGGCGTCCGGCCTGGACCATGGCAAACGATAATACAGGCACGACTGGCGGATATTAGTTTAATTGCCATAAAATGCCAAAAAATGTTACGTGATCATTTCGAAGCGTTGGTTATGGTTCCTTGGGTCGTATGTAATGTCCCAGACAAATATCATCCGATTCGGTACCGGCTCCGTACCAAGGCCGCCGGCCTGGACCATGGCAGGGGATAATACAGGCACGACTGGCGGAATTCCAGTATAATTGCCATAAAATGCCAAAAAATGTAACTTGATCATTTAGAAGAATTGTTTATGGTTCCTTTGGTCATATTTTATGTCCCAGACAAATATCATGCGATCTGGTACCGGCTTCGTACCAAGGCCTCTGGCCTGGACCATGGCAGGCGATAATACAGGCACGACTATCAGAATTCCAGTTTAATTGCAATAAAATGCCAAATAATATGTAACTTGATCATTTCAGATTGTTGGTTATGGTTCCATAGGTCGTATTTGATGTCCCGGACAAGTATCATGCTATCCGGTACCGGCTCCGTACCAAGGCGTCTAGCCTGGACCATGGCAGGCGATAAAACAGGCACGACTCGCGGAATTCCAGTTTAATTGCCATAAAATGCCAAAAAAGTAACTTGATCATTTCGAAGCATTGGTTATGGTTCCTTGGGTCATATTTAATGTCCCGGACAAATATCATACGATCCGGTACCAAATCTGTACCAAGGCCAGGCGATAATAGAGGCACGACTGACAGAATTTCAGTTTAATTGCCATAAAATGCCAAAAAATGTAACTTGATCATTTTGAAGCGTATGTTATGGTTCCTTGGGTCATATTTAATGTCCCGGACAAATATCATACGATCCGGTACCAAATCTGTACCAAGGCCAGGCGATAATAGAGGCACGACTGACGGAATTCCAGTTTAATTGCCATAAAATGCCAAAAAATGTAACTTGAACATTTTTGAAGTTTTGGTTATGGTTCCTTGGGTCATATTTGACGTCCCAGAAAAATATCATGTGATTCGGTACCGGCTACGTACCACAGCGTCTGGCCTGGACCATGGCAGGCGATAAAACAGGCACGACTCGCGGAATTCAAGTTTAATTGCCAGAAAATGACAAAAAATGTAACTTGATCATTTCGAAGAGTTGGTTATGGTTCCTTGTGTCATATTTGATATCCCAGAATAATATCATGCGACCCGGTACCGGCTTCGTACTAAGGTGTCCGGCCTGGACCATGGCAGGCGATAAAACAGGCACGACTCGCGGAATTCAAGTTTAATTGCCAGAAAATGACAAAAAATGTAACTTGATCATTTCGAAGAGTTGGTTATGGTTCCTTGGGTTGTATTTGATTTCCTAGAAAAATATCATGCGATCCGGTACTGTCTCCATACCAAGGCGTCCGGCCTGAGCCATGGATGGCGATAATACATGCACGGCTGGCGAATTACAGTTTAATTGCCATAAAATGCCAAAACATGTAACTTGATCATTTTAAAGCGTTGGTTATGGTTCCTTGGGTCATATTTAATGTCCCAGAATNAAATAATTAACTTGATCATTTTGAAGCGTTGGTTATGGTTCCTTAGTTCGTATTTGATGTCCCGGATAAATATCATGAGATCCGATTCCGGCTCCGTACCAAGGCATCCGGCCTGGACCATGGCAGGCGATAATACATGCGCGACTGGCGGAATTCCAGATTAATTGCCATAAAATGCAAAAAAAATGTAGTTTGATCATTTCGAAGCGGTTGATTATAGTTCCTTGGGTCTTATTTGATGTCTTGGAGAATTATCATGCGATCCGGTCTCGTCTTTGTACCAAGGCGTCCGGCCTGGACCATGGTAGGCGATAATAGAGGCACGATAGGCGGAATTCCAGTTTAATTGCCATAAAATGCCAAAAATGTAACTTGATCAATCCAAAGCATTGGTTATGGTTCCTTGGGTCGTATTTGATGTCCAAGACAAATATCATGCGATCCGATACCAGATCCGTAACAAGGCGTCCGGCCTGGACCATGGCAGGCGCTAATACAGGCACGACTGGTGGAATTCCAGTTTAGTTGCCATAAAATGCCAAAAAATGTAACTTGATCATTTCGAAGTGTTGGTTATGGTTCCTTGGGTCATATTTAATGTGCCGGACAAATATCATGCGACCCGGTACCGGCTCCTTACCAAGGCGTCCAGCCTGGACCATGGTAGGCAATAATATAGGCACGATTGTCGGAATTCCTATTTAATTGCTATAAAATGCCAAAAATTGTAACTTGACCATTTCAAAGCGTTATTTATGGTTCCTTGTGTCATATTTTATATGCCAAACAAATATCATGCGATCCGGTACCGACTCCGTTCCAAGGCGTCCAGCCTGGACCATGGCAGGTGATAATACATGCACGACTAACGGAATTACAGTTTAATTGCCATAAAATGCCAAAAAATGTAAATTGATCATTTCGAAGCATTGGTTATGGTTACTTGGGTCGTATTTGATGTGCTAGAAAAATATCATGTGATCCGGTAACGGCTCCATACGGCGTCCGGCCTGGACCATGGCAGGCGATAGTACAGGCACGACTAGAGGAATTCCAGTTTAATTGCCATAAAATGCCATAAAATTTAACTTGATAATTTCGAAGCATTGGTTATGGTTCCTTGTGTAGTATTTGATGTCTCGAATAAATATCAAGAGATTAAGTACCGGATCCGTAACAAGGAGTTCGATCTGGACCACGGCAGGCGATAATACAGGCATGACTGGCGCAAATCCAGTTTAATTGCCATAAAATGCAAAAATGTAACTTGATCATTTCAAAGTTTTGGTTATGGCTCCTTGGGTCATATTTTATGTACCGAACAAATATCATGCTATTCAATACCGGCTACGTACCACGGCGTCCGGCCTGGACCATGGCAGGAAATAATACAAACACGACTTGCGGAATTCCAGTTTAGTTGCCATAAAATGCAAAAAAATGTATCTTCATCATCTAAAAGCGTTTGTTATGGTTCCTTGGGTCGTATTTGATGTCCCGGAAAAATATCATGCGATGCGGTACCGACTCCGTACCAAGGCGTCCGGCCTGGACCATGGCAGGCGATAATACAGGCACAACTGGCGCAATGCCAGTTTAATTTCCATAAAATGCCAAAAAATGCGACTTGATCATTTCGAAGCATTGGTTATGGTTCCTTGGGTCATATCTAATGTCCCGGAAAAATATCATGTGACCCGTCACCGGCTACGTACCAAGGCGTCCTACTTGGACCATGGCAAGCGATAATACAGGCACGAATGGCGAAATTCCAGTTTAATTGCCATAAAATACCAAAAAATGTAGCTTGATAATTTCAAAGCGTTGGTTATGGTTCCTTGGGTCGTATTTGATGTCCCAGAGAAATATCATGTGATCCGGTACCGGCTTTGTACCAAGGCGTCCGGCCTGGACTATGGCAGGCGATACTATTGGCACGGCTAGAGGAATTCCAGTTTAATTGCAATAAAATTCCAAAAAATGTAACACTATCGTTTCAAAGCGTTGGTTATGAATCCTTGGGTTGTATTTGATGTCCCGGACAAATATCATGCGCTTCGGTACTGGCTACGTACCAAGGCGTCCGACCTAGATCATGGAAGGCGATAATGCAGGCACGACTTGGCAGAATTCTAGTTGAATTGCCATAAAATGTCAAAAAATCCTTTCGAAGAGTTGGTTATGGTTTCTTGGGTTGTATTTGATTTCCCGGACAAATATCATGCGATCCGATACCAGATCCGTACCAAGGCGTCCGGCATGGACCATGGATGGCGATAAAACAGGCACGACTGGCTGAATTCCAGTTTAATTGCCATAAAATGCCAAAACAATGTAACTTAATCATTTCGTAGCGTTGGTTATGGTTACTTCGGTAATATTTGATGTCCCGGAAAAATATATGTGATCCGGTACAGGCTCTGTACCGAGGCGTCCGGCCTGGACCATGGCAGGCGTTAATACAGGCACGACTTGCGGAATTCCAATTTAATTGCCATAAAATGCCAAAAATGTAGCTTGATCATTTCAAAGTGTTGGTTATGGTTCCTTGGGTCATATTTGATGTCCCTGAGAAAAATCATGCGATCCGGTACCAGCTCCGTAGCAAGGCGTCCGGCCTGGACCATGGCAGGTGATAATAGAGGCACGACTGGCGAAATTTCAGTTTAGTTGCAATAAAATGCCAAAAAAATGTAATTTGATCATTTAGAAGCGTTAGTTATGGTTCTTTGGGTCATATTTCATTTCCCGGACAAATATCATGCGATCCAGTACCGACTCCGTACCAAGGCGTCCGGACTGGACCATGGCAAGCGATAATACATGCACAACTGGCAGAATTCTAGTTTAATTGCCATAAAATGCCAATGTAAGATAATGATTTCGAAGCGTTGGTTATGGTTTCTTGTGTCATATTTGATGTCTCGGACAAATATAATGAGATTTTGTACCGGGTCCGAACCAAGGATCCGACCTGGACCATGGAATGCGATAATACAGGGATGACTAGCGGATTTCAAGTTTAATTGCCAAAAAATGTAACTTGATCATTTCGAAGCGTTGGTTATGGTTCCTTGGGTCATATTTCATTTCACGGACAATATCATGCGACCCGGTACTGGCTCCGTACCAAGGCGTTCGTCCTGGACCATGGCAGGCGATAATACAGGCACGACTGTCGGAATTCCAGTTTAATTGCCATGACATGCCAAAAAAATGTAACTTGATCATTTCAGAGCGTTGGTTATGGTTCCGTGGCTTGTATTTGATGTCTTGGAGAAATATCATGAGATCCGGTACCTTCTCTATACCAAGGCATCCTTTCGGGACCATGGCAGGTGATAACAGAGGCACGACTGACGAAATTCCAGTTTAATTTCCATAAAATGCCAAAAAATGTAACTTGATCATTTCGAAGCGTTTGTTATGGTTCCTTGGATCGTATTTGATGTCCACGACAAATATCATGCAATCGGTACCGTCTCCGTACCAAGGCGTCCGACCTGGACCATGGCAGGCGCTAATACAAGCCCGAGTGGCGAAATTCCAGTTTAATTGCCATAAAATGCCAAAAAATGTAACTTGATCATTTTGAAGCATTGGTTGTGTTCCTTGGGTCATATTTCATATCCTAGAAAATATCACGTGACCCGGTACCGGCTCCGTACCAAGGCGCCCGGCCTGTACCATGCAGGCGTTAATACAGTAACGAGTGGTGGAATTCCTATTTAAATGCCATAAAATGCAAAAAAATGTAACTTGATCATTTCGAAGCGTTGGTTATGGTTACTTGTGTCGTATTTGATGTCCTAGAGAAATATCATGCCACAATCCACACTGGTCCACGCCCCGAGTCGATCGGCGTACCGGCTTAACACCATGCCACGTCATACCGGGGGGCATCACCGGCCCCTATCCGCTTCCCTCCCGAAGATTTCAAGCACTCTTTGACTCTCTTTTCAAAGTCCTTTTCATCTTTCCCTCGCGATACTTGTTCGCTATCGGTCTCTCGCCCGTATTTAGCCTTGGACGGAATTTCCAATTTAATTGCCGTAAAATGCTAAAAAATGTAAACTGATCATTTCGAGGCGTTGGTTATGGTTCCTTGTGTCGTATTTGATGTCTCAGACAAATATCATGAGATTTGGTACTAGCTCCGTATCAAGGAGTCCGACCTGGACAATGGCAGGCGATAATACAGGCACGACTGACGGAATTCCAGTTTAATTGCCATATAAAGACAAAAAATGTAACTTGACCATTTCAAAGATTTCGTTATGGTTCCTTGGGTTTTACTTGATGTCCCAGAAAAATATCATGCGATCCGGTATCGGCTCCATACCAAGGCGTCCGGCCTGAACCATGGATGGCGATATTACAAGCATGACTAACAGAATTCTAGTTTAATAGTCATAAAATGCCAAAAGATTTAACTTTATCATTTCGAAGCATTGTTTATGGTTCCTCGGGTCGTATTTGATGTCCCGGACAAATATCATGCTATCCGGTATCGGCTCTGTACCAAGGCGTCCAGTCTGGACTATGGCAGGCGATAATACAGGCACGAGTGACGGAATTCAAGTTTAATTACAATATAATGCAAAAAAATGTAACTTGATCATTTCAAAGCATTGGTTATGGTTCCTTGTGTCGTATTTTATGTACCGGAGAAATATCATGCTATCCAGTACCGGCTCCGTACCAAGGTGTCCATCATGGACTATGGCAGGCGATAATACAGGCACGACTGGCAAAATTCCAGTTTAATTTCCATTAAATTCCAAAAAATGTAACTTGATCGTTTTGAAGCATTGGTTCTGGTTCTTCGGGTCGTATTTGATGTCTCGGAAAAATATCATGCGATTCAGTACCGGCTACATACCAAGGCGTCCGTCCTGGACCATGGCAGGCGACAATACATGCACGACTTGGCGGAATTCCAGTTTAATTGCCATAAAATTCCAAAAAATGTAACTTGATCGTTTCGAAGAGTTGGTTATGGTTTCTTTGGTTGTATTTGATGTCCCGGAAAAATATCATGCGGTCCGGTACCGGCTCTGCACCAAGGTGTCCGGCCTGGACCTTGGCAGGCGATAATATAGGCACGACTGGCAGAATTCCAGTTTAATTGCCATCAAATGCAAAAAAATGTAACTTCATCATTTCGAAGCGTTGGTTATGGTTACTTGTGTTGTATTTGATGTCCCGGAGAAATATCATGCAATCCGGTACCGGCTCCGTACCAAGGCGTCTGGACTGGACCATGGCAGGCGATAATAGAGGCACGACTGGCGAAATTTCAGTTTAGTTGCAATAAAATGCCAAAAAAAATGTAATTTGATCATTTCGAAGTGTTGTTTATGGTTCCTTGGGTCGTATTTGATGACCTGGATAAATACCATGCTATCCAGTACCGGCTACGTATTAAGGCGTCCGGTCTGGACCATGGTAGGCGATAATACAGGCACGGCTTGCGGAATTCCAGTTTAATTGCCATAAAATGCCAAAAAATATAACTTGTTCATTTCGAAGCATTGGTTATGGTTACTTGGGTCGTATTTAATGTACCGGACAAATATCACGCTATCCGATACCGGCTCCGTACCAAGGCGTACGGCCTGGACCATGGCAGGCGATAATACAGGCACGACTGGCGGAATTCCAGTTTAATTGCCATAAAATGCCAAAAAATATAACTTGATCATTTCAAAGCGTTGGTTATGGTTCCTTGGGTCATATTTAAGGTCCCGGTCAAATATCATGTGATCCAGTACCGGCTTCGTACCAAGGCGACCGGTCTGGACCATGGGAGGTGATAAATACAGGCACGACTGGCGGAATTCCAGTTTAATTGCCATAAAATGCCAAAAAATGTAACTTGATAATTTCGAGGAGTTGGTTATGGTTCCGTGTGTTCTATTTTATGTCCCAGACAAATATCATATGATCCGGTATCGGCTCCGTACCAAGTCGTCCGGCCCTGACCATGGCAGGCGATAATACAGGCACGACTGGCAGAATTCCAATTTAATTGCCATAAAATACCAAAAAATGTAACTTGATCATTTTGAAGCGTTGGTTATGGTTCCTTGGTGGTATTTGATGTCCCGGACAAATATCATGCGATCTAGTACCAGCTCCGTACCAAGGCATCCGGCCTGGACCATGGCAGGTGATATTACAGGCAGGACTAGCAACATTCCAGTTTAATTGCCATAAAATGCCAAACAAATGTAACTTGATCATTTAGAAGAGTTGGTTATGGTTACTTGGGTCGTATTTGATGTCCCGGAAAAATATCATGCGATCCGGTACCGGCTCCATACCAAGGTTTCCGGCCTGAACCATGGATGGTGATAATACAAGCACGACTAGCTGAATTCCAGTTTAATTGCAATAAAATGTAAATTGATCATTTCGAAGCGTTAGTTATGGTTATTTGGGTTGTATTTGATGTCCCGGAAAAGTATCATGCTATCCGGTACCGGATCCGTACCAAGGCATCCGGCCTGGACCATGGCATGCGATAATACAGGCACGAATGGCGGAATTCCAGTTTAATTGCCATAAAATGTAACTTGATCATTTCGAAGCATTGTTTATGGTTACTTGGGTCGTATTTGATCTTCCGGACAAGTATCATGCTATCCGGTATCGGCACCGTACCAAGGCGTCCGGCCTGGACCATGGCTGGCGATAATACAAGCACGACTGGCGGAATTCCAGTTTAATTGCCATAAAATGCCAAAAAATGTAACTTGATCATTTCGAAGCGTTGGTTATGGTTCCTTGGGTCGTATTTTATGTCCCGGTCAAATATCATGTGATCCGGTACCGGCTTCGTACCAAGGCGTCCGGCCTGGACCATGGGAGTTGATAATACAGGCACGACTAGCGGAATTCCAGTTTAATTGCCATAAAATGCCAAAAAATGTAACTTGATCATTTCGAAGCGTTGGTTATGGTTCCTTGTGTTGTATTTGATGTCCCAAAAAATATCACGCGAACCGGTACCGGCTCTGTACCAAGGCGTCCGGCCTGGACCATGGCAGGCGATAATAGAGGCACGACTGACGGAATTCCAGTTTAATTGCCATAAAATGCCAAAAAATGTAACTTGATCATTTCGAAGCGTTGGTTATGGTTCTTTGGGTTGTATTTGATGTCCCGGAGAAATATCATGCGATCTGGTACCAGCTTCGTACCAAGGCGTCTGGCCTGGACCTTGGCAGGCGATATTACAGGCACGACTAGCGGAATTCCAGTTTAATTGCCATAAAATGCCAAAATATGTAACTTAATAACTTGGAAGAGTTGGTTATGGTTAGTTGGGTCGTATTTCATGTCCCGGACAAATATCATGCGATCTGGTATCGACCCCATACCAAGGTGTCCGGCCTAGACCATGGATGGCAATAATACAGGCACGACTGGCCGAATTCCAGTTTAATTGCCATAAAATGTAACTTGATCATTTCAAAGCATTGGTTAAGGGTCCTTGGGTCATATTTGATGTCCTAGACAAATATCATGCGATCCGGTACCAGCTCCGTACCAAGGCGTCCGGCCTGGACCATGGCAGGCGATATTACAAGCACGACTAGCCGAATTCCAGTTTAATTGCCATAAAGTGTAACTTGATCATTTCGAAGAGTTGGTTATGGTTACTTGGGTCGTATTTGATGTCCCAGACCGATATCATGCGATCCGGTACCGGCTCCATACCAACATGTCCGGCCTGGACAATAGATGGTGATAATACAGGAACGACTGGCGAAATTCCAGTTTAATTGCCATAAAGTGTAACTTGATCATTTCGAAGCTTTGGTTATGGTCCTTGGGTCATATTTGATGTCCCGAACAAATATCTTGCGATCAGGTATCGGCTCCGTACCAAGGCGTCCGGCCTGGACCATGGCAGGCGTAGATACAGGCACGACTAGAAAAATTCCAGTTTAATTGCCATAAAATGCCAAAACATGTAACTTGATCATTTCGAAGCATTGGTTATGGTTCCTTGGGTCGTATTTGATGTCCGAAAAAATATCATGCAATCTAGAACCGGCTCCGTACCAAGGCGTCCGGCCTGGACCATGGCAGGCGATAATACAGGCACGACTGGCGGAATTCCAGTTTAATTGCCATAAAATGCCAAAAGAATTAACTTGATCATTTCGAAGCGTTGGTTATCGTTCCTTGGGTCGTAATTGATATCCCGGAGAAATATCATGTGATCCGGTACCGGCTCCGTACCAAGGCGTCCGGCCTGGACTATGGCAGGCGATAATACAGGCACGTCTGGCGGAATTCCAGTTTAATTGCAATAAAATTCCAAAAAAAGTAACTTCATCATTTAAAAGCGTTGGTTATGAATCCTTGGATTGTATTTGATGTCCCTGACAAATATCATGCGATTCGGTACCGGCTACGTACCAAGGCGTCCGGCCTGGACCATGGCAGGCGATAATACAGGCACGACTGGCGGAATTCCAGTTTAATTGCCATAAAATGCCAAAAGAATTAACTTGATCATTTCGAAGCATTGGTTATGGTTCCTTGGGTCGTAATTGATATCCCGGAGAAATATCAGGTGATCCGGTACCGGCTCCGTACCAAGGCGTCCGGTCTGGATCATGGAAGGCGATAATGCAGGGAGGACCTCGCGGAATTCTAGTTTAATTTCCATAAAAGGCCAAAAATTCCTTTCGAAGAGTTAGTTATGGTTTCTTGGGTTGTATTTTATGCCCCGGACAAATATCATGTGATCCGGTACCAGATCCGTACCAAGGCGTCCGGCATGGACTATGGGTGGCGATAATATAGGCACGACTGGCTGAATTCCAGTTTAATTGCCATAAAATGCCAAAAAATGTAACTTGATCATTTTGTAGCGTTGGATATGGTTACTTGGGTCATATTTGATGTCCCGAACAAATATCATGAGATCCGGTACTGGCTCCATACCGAGGCGTCCGGCCTGGACCATTGCAGGCGGTAATACAGGCACGACTGGCGGAATTCAAATTTAATTGGCACAAAATGCGAAAAATGTAACTTGATCAGTTTATAGTGTTGGTTATGGTTCCTTGGGTCGTAATTGATTTCCCTGATAAATATCATGCGATCCGGTACCGGCTCCGTAGCAAGGCGTCCGTCCTGGACCATGGCAGGTGATAATACATGCACGATTTGCTAAATTCAAGTTTAATTGCTATAAAATTCCAAAAAATGTAACTTGCTCATTTAGCAGCGTTGGTTATGGTTCTTTTGGTCGTATTTGATGTCCCGGAAAAATATCATGCAATCCAGTGCCGGCTCCGTACCAAGGCGTCCGGACTGGACCATGGCAGGCGATAATACATGCACGACTGGCGGAATTCCAGTTTAATTGCTATAAAATGCCAAAAAATGTAAATTAATCATTTCGAAGCGTTGGTTATGGTTCCTTGTTTTATATTTGATGTCTCGAACAAATATCATGAGATTTGGTACCGTCTCCATACGAGGGATCCGACCTGGACCATGGTAGGCGATAATACAGACATGACTAGTGGATTTAAAGTGTAGTTTCCAAAAATGCAAAAAAAATATAACTTGATCATTTCGAAGCGTTTGTTATGGTTCCTTGGGTCATATTTCATATCACGGACAATGTCGTGCGACCCGGTACTGTCTCAATATCAAGACGTCCGGCCTGGACCATGGCAGGCGATAATACAAGCACGACTATCGGAATTTCAAGTTAATTACCATAAAATGCCAAAACAATGTAACTTGATCATTTCAGAACATTGGTTATGGTTCTGTGGCTCGTATTTGATGTCCTGGAGAAATATCATGTGATCCGGTACCGGCTCTGTACCAAGGCGTCCTGCCTGGACCATGGCAGGTGATAATAGAGGCACGACTGACAGAATTCCAATTTAATTGCCATAAATTGCCAAAAATGTAACTTCATCATTTCGAAGTGTTGGTTATGGTTCCTTGGATCGTATTTGATGTCCACGACAAATATCATGCAATCCGGTACCGTCTCCGTACCAAGGCGTCCGGCCTGGACCATGGAAGGCGCTAATACAAGCACGACTGGCGGAATTCCAGTTTAATTGCCATAAAATGCAAAAAAATGTAACTTGATCATTCTGAAGCGTTGGTTATGGTTCCTTGGGTCATATTTCATATCCCAAAAAATATCATGTGACCCGGTACCGGATCCGTACCAAGGCGTCCAGCCTGTACCATGGCAGACGATAATACATGCACTAATATCGAAATTCCAGTTTAATTGCCATAACATGCCAAAAATATGTAACTTGATCATTTCAGAGCATTAGTTATAGTTGCTTGGGTCATATTTGATGTCCTGGAAAAATATCATGCGATCCGGTACCAGCTCCGTACCAAGGCGTCCGGCCTGGACCATGGCAGGCGATAATAGAGGCACGACTAATGGAATTCCAGTTTAATTGCCATAAAATGCCAAAAAATATAACTTGATCATTTCGAAGCATTGGTTATGGTTCCTTGGGTCATATTTGAAGTCCAGGATAAATATCATGCAATCCGGTACCGGTTCTGTACCAAGGCGTCCGGCCTGGACCATGGCAGGCGCTAATACAAACACGACTAACGGAATTCCAGTTTAATTGCAATAAAATGCCAAAATATGTAACTTGATCATTTTGAAGCGTATGTTATGGTTTCTTGGGTCATATTTAATTTCCCGAACAAATATCCTGTGACCTGGTACCGGCTCCGTACCAATGCGTCCGGCCTGGACCATAGCAGGCGATAATACAGGCACGACTGGCAGAATTCCACTATAGTTGCCGTAAAATGCGAAAAAATGTATCTTGATCATTTCGAAGCGTTGGTTATGGTTCCTCGGGTCATGTTTCATATCCCGGACAATATCATGCGACCCGGTACCGGATCTAAACCAAGGCATCCTTCCTGGACCATGGCAGGCAATAATACAGGCACGACTGGCGGAATTCCACTTTAATTGCCATAAAATTACAAAAAATGTAAATTGATCATTTCGAAGCGTTGGTTATGGTTCCTGGTGTCGTATTTGATGTCTCGGAAAAATATCATGAGATTTGGTACCGGCTCCGTACCGAGGAGTCCGACCTGGACCATGGGAGGCGATAACACATGCATGACTGGCGAAATTCAAGTTTAATTGCCATAAAATACCAAAAAAGTAAGTTGATCATTTCGAAGCGTTGGTTATGGTTCCTTGGGTCATATTTGATGTCCTAGAAAAATACCATACGATTCGGTACCGGCTACGAACCACGGCGTCTGGCCTGGACCATGGAGGCGATAATACAGGTACGACTGACGAAATTTTAGTTTAATTGCCATAAATGTAACTTGATCATTTCAGAGCAATGGTTATGGTTCTTTGGGTCGTATTTGATGTCCTGGAGAAATACCATGGGATCTGGTACCAACTCTGTACAAAGGCGTCCTGCCTGGACCATGGGAGGTGATAACAGAGGCACGACTGTCGGAATTCAAGTTTAATTGCCATAAATTGCCAAAAAATGTAACTTGATCATTTCGAAGCGTTGGTTATGGTTCCTTGGGTGGTATTTGATATCCTCAAAAAATATCATGCAATCCGGTACCGTCTCCGTACCAAGGCGTCCGGCCTGGACCATGGAAGGCGCTAATGCAAGCACGACTGGCGGAATTCCAGTTTAATTACCATAAAATGCCAAAAACAGTAACTTGATCGTTGCGAAGCGTTGGTTATGGTTCCTTGGGTCATATTTTATATCCAGGAAAATATCATGTGACCCAGTACCGGATCCGTACCAAGGTGTCCGGCATGTACCATAGCAGACGATAATACATGCACGACTATCGAAATTCCAGTTTAATTGCCATAAAATGCCAAAAATATGTAACTTGATCATTTCAGAGCATTAGTTATGGTTCCGTGGGTCGTATTTGATGTCCTGGAAAAATATATGCGATCCGGTACCAACTCTATACCAAGGCGCCCAGCCTGGACCATGGCAGGCGATAATAAAGGCACGACTGACGGAATTCCAGTTTAATTGCCATAAAATGCCAAAAAATATAACTTGATCATTTCGAAGCAATGGTTATGGTTCCGTGGGTCATATTTGATGTACCAAAAAAATATCATGCTATCTGATACCGTCTCCGTACCAAGGCGTCCGGTCTGGACCATGGCAGGCGATAATACAGGCACGACTGGTAGAATTCCAGTTTAATTGCCATAAAATGCCAAAAAATGTAACCTGATCATTTCAAAGCGTTGGTTACGGTTCCTTGGGTCGAAATTAATGTCCCAGACAAATATCATGCGATCTGGTACCTGCTCCGTACCAAGGCGTCCGGCCTGGACCATGGCAGGCGATAATACAGGCACAATTGACGGAATTCTAGTTAAATTGCCATAAAATGCTAAAAAATGTAACTTGATCATTTCGAAGCGTTGGTTATGGTTCCTTGGCTCGTATTTGATGTCCCTGACAATATCATGCGACCCGGTACCGGCTCTGTACCAAGGCGTCCGGCCTGTACCGTGGCACGCGATAATAAAAGGCATGACTATCAGAATTCCAGTTTAATTTCCATAAAATGCCAAAAATATGTAACTTGATCATTTCAGAGAGTTGGTTATGGTTCCGTGGGTCGTATTTGATGTCCTGGAGAAATATCATGTGATCCGGTACCGGCTACGTACCACAGCGTGCAGCCTGGACCATGGAAGGCGATAATAGAGGCATGACTGGCAGAATTCCAATTTAACTACCATAAAATGGCAAAAGATGTAATTTGATCATTTCGAAGCATTGATTATGGTTCCTTGGGTTATATTTGATGTCCTGGAGAAATATCACGTGATCCGATACATGCTCCGTACCAAGGCGTCCGACCTGGACCATGACAGGCGATAATACAGGCACGACTGGTAGAATTGCAGTTTAATTGCCATAAAATGCCAAAAAATGTAACCTGGTCATTTCGAAGCGTTGCTTATGGTTCCTTGGCTTGTATTTGATTTCCCGGACAAATATCATGATATCCGGTACCGGCACCATACCAAGGCGTCCGGCCTTGATCATGGCAGGCGATAATACAGGCACGACTGGCGAAATTCCAGTTTAATTGCCATATAATGCAAAAAAATGTAACTTGATCAGTTCGAAGCGTTGGTTATGGTTTCTTGGGTCGTATTTGATGTCCACGACAAATATCATGCAATCTGGTACCGTCTCCGTATCAAGGCGTCCGGCCTGGACCATGGAAGGCGCTAATACAAGCACGATTGGCGAAATTCCAGTTTAATTGCCATAAAATGCCAAAAAATGTAACTTTATCATTCCGAAGCGTTGGTTATGGTTCCTTGGGTCATATTTCATATTCCGGAAAATATCATGTGACCCCGGTACCGGCTCCGTACCAAGACATACGGCCTGTACCATGGCAGGCGATAATACATGCACGACTGTTGGAATTCCAGTTTAATTGCCATAAAATGCCAAAAATATGTAAATTGGTGATTTTAGAGCGCTAGTTATGGTTCCGTGGGTCGTATTTGATGTCCTGGAAAAATATCATGCGATTCGGTACCGGTTATGTACCAAGGCATCCGGCCTGGACCATGTCAGGCGATAATAGAGGCACGACTGACAGAATTCCAGTTTAATTGCCATAAAATGCCAAAAAATGTAACTTGATCATTTCGAAGCGTATGTTATGGTTCCTTGGGTCATATTTAATGTCCCGAACAAATATCATGCGACCCGGTACCGGCTTCGTACCAAGGAGTCCGGCCTGGACCATAGCAGGCGATAATACAGGCACGAGTGGCAGAATTCCACTATAATTCCCGTAAAATACTAAAAAATGTAACTTGATCATTTCGAAGCATTGGTTATGGTTCCTTGGGTCATATTTCATGTCTTGAACAATATCATGCGACCCGGTACTGGCTCCGTAACAAGGCGTCCGGCCTGTACCCTGGCACGCGATAATAAAAGGCACGACTATCGGAATTCCAGTTTAATTTCAAAAAAATGCAAAAAATATGTAACTTGATCATTTCAGAGCGTTGGTTATGGTTTCGTGGGTCGTATTTTATGTCCTGGAGAAATATCATGCGATCTGGTACCGGCTACGTAACACGGCGTCCGGCCTGGACCATGGCAGGCGATAATACAGGCACGACTGGCGGAATTACAGTTTAATTGCCATAAAATGCCAAAAGATGTAATTTGATTATTTTGAAGCACTGGTTATGGTTCTTTGGGTCGTATTTGACGTCCTGGAGAAATATCATGCGATCCGATATACGCTCTGTACCAAGGCGTGCGGCCTGGACCTTGGTAGGCGATAATACTGGCACGACTGGCAGAATTGCAGTTTAATTGCCATAAAATGCCAAAAAATGTAACCTGGTCATTTCGAAGCGTTGGTTATGGGTCCTTGGATCGTATTTGATGTCCCAGACATATATCATGATAGCCGGTACCGGCTCCATACCAAGGCGTCCGGCTTGGACCATGGCAGGCAATAATACAGGCACGACTGGCGGAATTCCAGTTTAATTGCCATATAATGCCAAAAAATGTAACTTGATCATTTCGAAGCGTTGGTTATGGTTCCTTGGGTCGTATTTGATGTCCCGGAGAAATAACATGTGATTAGGTACCGGCTGCGTACCAAGGCATCCGACCTGGACTATGGCAGGCAATAATACAGGCACGGCTGGCGGAATTCCAGTTTAATTGCCATATAATGCCAAAAAATGTAACTTGATCATTTCGAAGCGTTGGTTATGGTTCCTTGGGTCGTATTTGATGTCCCGAAAAAATATCATGCGATCCGGTACCGGCTCCGGACCAAGGCGTCCGGCCTGGACCATAGAAGGCGATAACACAGGTACGACTTGGCGGAATTCTAGTTTAATTTTCATAAAATGCGAAAAAATATAACTTGATCCTTTCGAAGAGTTGGTTATGGTTTCTTGGGTTGTATTTGATGTCTCGGAAAAATATCATGCAATCTGGTACTAGATCCATACCAAGGCGTCCGGCCTGGACCATGGATGGCGATAATACAGGCACGACTGGCTGAATTCCTGTTTAATTGCCATAAAATGCCAAAAAATGTAACTTAATCATTTCGTAGCATTGGTTATGGTTCCTTGGGTCATATTTGATGTCCCGGAAAAATATCATGCAATCTGGTACTAGATCCATACCAAGGCGTCCGGCCTGGACCATGGATGGCGATAATACAGGCACGACTGGCTGAATTCCTGTTTAATTGCCATAAAATGCTAAAAAATGTAACTTAATCACTTCGTAGCATTGGTTATGGTTCCTTGGGTTATATTTGATGTCCCATACAAATATCATGCGATCCGGTATTGGCTCCGTACCAAGGCGTCCGGACTGGACCATGGCAGGCGATAATACATGCACGACTGGCGGAATTCCAGTTTAATTTCCATAAAATGCCAAATAATGTAACTTGATCATTTCCGAGCGTTGATTATGGCTCCTTGGGTCGCATTTGATGTCCCGGAGAAATATCATGCAATCCGGTACCGGCTCCGTACCAAGGCGTCTGGCCTGTACCATGGCACGCGATAATACAGGCACGACTAGCAGAATTCCAGTTTAATTGCCATAAAATGCCAAAAAATGTAACTTGATCATTTTGAAGCGTTGGTTATGGTTCCTTGGTTCGAATTTGATGTCTCGTTAAATATCATGAGATTTGGTACAAGCTCCGTACCAAGAAGTCCGACCTGGACCATGGCGGGCGATAATACAGGCATGACTGGTGGAATTAAAGTATAATTGCAATAAAATGCCAAAAAATATAACTTGATCATTTTGAAGCGTTGGTTATGGTTCCTTGGGTTGTATTTGATATCCTGTACAAATATCATGCGACCCACTACCGGCTCCGTACCAAGGCGTCCGGCCTGATCCATCGCAGGCGATAATACAGGCACGACTGGCGGAATTCCAATTTAATTGCCATAAAATGCCAAAAAATGTAACTTGATCATTTCAAAGCATTGGTTATGGTTCCTTGGGTCGTATTTGATGTTCCGGAAAAATATCATGTGATCCGGTACGAACTCTGTACCAAGGCGCCCGGCCTGGACCATGGCAGGCGATAATAAAGGCACGACTGACGGAATTCCAGTTTAATTGCCATAAAATGCTAAAAAATATAACTTGATCATTTCGAAGCGTTGGTTATGGTTTCGTGGGTCGTATTTGATGAACCGGAAAAATATCATGCTATCTGATACCGGCTCCATTCCAAGGCGTCCGGTCTGGACCATGGCAGGCGATAATACAGGCACGACTGGCAGAATTCCAGTTTAATTGCCATAAAACGCCAAAAAATGTAACCTGATCATTTCAAAGCGTTGGTTATGGTTACTTGGGTCGAATTTAATGTCCCAGATAAATATCATGTGATCCGGTACTAGCTCCATACCAAGGTGTCCGGTCTGGACAATGGCAGGAGATAATACATGCACGACTGACGCAATTCCAGTTTAAATGCCATAAAATGCCAAAAAATGTAATTTAATCATTTCAAAGCATTGGTTATGGTTCCTTGGGTAGTATTTGACGTCCCAGAGAAATATCAAGTGATCCGGTACCGGCTCCTTACCAAGGCGTCCGGTCTGGACCATGGCAGGCGATAATACAGGTACGACTGGCGGAATTCCAGCTTAATTGCCATAAAATGCCAAAAATGTAACTTGATCATTTCGTAGCTTTGGTCATGGTTCCTTGGGTCATATTTGATGTCCCGGACAAATATCATGTGATCGATATAGGCTCCGTACCAAGGCGTCTGGCCTGGACCATGGCAGGCGATAATACAAGCACAAATGGCGGAATTCGAATTTAATTGCCATAAAATGCCGAAAAATTTAACTTGATCATTTCGAAGCGTTGGTTATGGTTCCTTGGGTCGTATTTGATGTCCCAGAGAAATATCATGCGATCCAGTACCGGCTCCGTACCAAGGCGTCCGGCCTGAACCATGGCAGGCGATAATACATACACGATTGGTGGAATTCAAGTTTAATTGCCATAAATTGACAAAAAATGTAACTTGATCATTTAGATGTGTTGGTTATGGTTCTTTGGGTCGTATTTGAAGTCCCGGACAAATATCATGCGATCCGGTACCGGCTCCATACCAAGGCGTCCGGACTGGACAATGGTAGGCGATAATACATACACGGCTCGCAGAATTCCAGTTTAATTGCCATAAAATGCCAAATAATGTAACTTGATCATTTCGAAGCGTTGGTTATGGTTCCTTGGGTCGTATTTGATGTCCCGGACAAATATCATATGATCCGGTATCGGCTCCATACCAAGGCGTCCGGTCTGGACCATGGCAGGCGATAATGCAGGAACGACTGGCAGAATTGCAGTTTAATTTCCATAAAATGCCAAAAAATGTAACCTTGTCATTTTGAAGCGTTGGTTATGGTTCCTTGGCTCGTATTTGATGTCCCGTACAATATCATGTGACCCGGTACCGGCTCTGTACCAAGGCGTCCGGCCTGTACCATGGCACGCGATAATAAAAGGCACGACTATATGAATTCCAGCTTAATTTCCATAAAATGCCAAAAATATGTAACTTGATCATTTCAGAGCGTTGGTTATGGTTCTGTGGGTCGTATTTGATGTCCTGGAGAAATATCATGCGATCCGGTACCGGCTACGTACCACAACGTCCAACCTGGACCATGGCAGGCGATAATACAGGCATGACTGGCGGAATTCCACTTTAATTACCATAAAATGCCAAAAGATGTAATTTGATCATTTCGAAGCATTGGTTATGGTTCCTTGGGTCATATTTGATGTACTGGAGAAATATCATGCGATCCGATACACGCTCCGTACCAAGGCATCCGGCCTGGACCTTGGCAGGCGATAATACAGGCACGACTAGTAGAATTGCAGTTTAATTGCCATAAAATGCCAAAAATGTAACCTGGTCATTTCGAAGCGTTGGTTATGGTTCCTTGGCTTGTATTTGATGTCCTGGACAAATATCATGATATCTGGTACCGGCTCCATACCAAGGCGTCCGGCCTCTACCATGGCAGGCGATAATACAGGCACGACTAGTAGAATTGCAGTTTAATTGCCATAAAATGCCAAAAATGTAACCTGGTCATTTCGAAGCGTTGGTTATGGTTCCTTGGCTTGTATTTGATGTCCTGGACAAATATCATGATATCCGGTACCGGCTCCATACCAAGGCGTCCGGCCTCTACCATGGCAGGCGATAATACAGGCACGACAGGAGAAATTCCAGTTTAATTGCCATATAATGCAAAAAAATGTAACTTGATCATTTCGAAGCGTTGGTTATGATTTCTTGGGTCGTATTTTATTTCCACGACAAATATCATGCAATCCGGTACCGTCTCCGTACCAAGGCGTCCGGCCTGGACCATGGAAGGCGCTAATACAAGCACGACTGGCGAAATTCCAGTTTAATTGCCATAAAATGCCAAAAAATGTAACTTGATCATTCCGAAGCGTTGGTTATGGTTCCTTGGGTCATATTTCATATCCCGGAAAATATCATGTGACCCGGTACCGGCTCCGTACCAAGGCGTCCGGCCTGGACCATGGCAGGCGATAATATAGGCACGACTGGCGGAATTCCAGTTTAATTGCCATAAAATGCCAAAAAATGTAACTTGATCATTCCGAAGCGTTGGTTATGGTTCCTTGGGTCATATTTCATATCCCGGAAAATATCATGTGACCCGGTACCGGCTCCGTACCAAGGCGTACGGCCTGTACCATGGCAGGCGATAATACATGCACCACTGTTGGAATTCTAGTTTAATTGCCATAAAATGCCAAAAATATGTAAATTGGTCATTTCAGAGTGTTAGTTATGGTTCCGTGGGTCGTATTTGATGTCCTGGAAAAATATCATGCAATTCGGTACCGGCTCTGTACCAAGGCGTCCGGCCTGGACCATGTAAGGCGATAATAGAGGCACGACTGACAGAATTCCAGTTTAATATCCAAAAAATGCCAAAAAATATAACTTGATAATTTCGAAGCGTTGGTTATGGTTCCTTGGTCGTATTTGATGTCCAGGACAAATATCATGCGATCCGATACCAGCTCCGTACCAAGGCGTCCGGCCTGGACCATGGCAGGCGCTAATACAGGCACGACTGGCGGAATTCCAGTTTAATTGCCATAAAATGCCAAAAAATGTAACTTGATCATTTCGAAGCGTATGTTATGGTTCCTTGGGTCATATTTAATGTCCCGAACAAATATCATGCGACCCGGTACCGGCTTCGTGCCAAGGAGTCCGGCCTGGACCATAGCAGGCGATAATACAGGCACGAGTGGCAGAATTCCACTATAATTCCCGTAAAATATAATAAAAATTTAACTTGATCATTTCGAAGCGTTGGTTATGGTTCCTTGGGTCATATTTCATATCCCGGACAATATCATGCGACCCGGTACCGGCTCCGTACCAAGGCGTCCGGCCTGTACCCTGGCACGCGATAATAAAAGGCACGACTATCGGAATTCCAGTTTAATTTCAAAAAAATGCAAAATATATGTAACTTGATCATTTCAGAGAGTTGGTTATGGTTCCGTGGGTCGTATTTTATGTCCTGCAGAAATATCATGCGATCCGGTACCGGCTACGTACCACGGTGTCCGGCCTGGACCATGGCAGGCGATAATACAGGCACGACTGGCGGAATTCCAGTTTAATTGCCATAAAATGCCAAAAAATGTAATTTGATCATTTTGAAGCATTGGTTATGGTTCCTTGGGTCGTATTTGACGTCCTGGAGAAATATCATGCGATCCGATATAGGCTCCATACCAAGGCGTGCGGACTGGACCTTGGCAGGCGATAATACTGGCACGACTGGCAGAATTGCAGTTTCATTACCATAAAATGCCAAAAAATGTAACCTGGTCATTTCGAAGCGTTGGTTATGGTTCCTTGGGTCGTATTTGATGTCCCGGATAAATATCATGTGATTAGGTACCGGCTTCGTACTAAGGCATCCGACCTGGACTGTGGCAGGCAATAATACAGGCACGGCTGGCGGAATTCCAGTTTAACTACCATAAAATTCCAATAAATGTAACTTGATCATTTCGAAGCATTGGTTATGAATCCTTGGGTTGTATTTGATTTCCAGGACAAATATCATGCGCTTCGGTACCGATTACGTACCAAGGCGTCCGGCCTGGACCATAGAAGGCGATAACGCAGGTACGACTTGGCGGAATTCTAGTTTAATTTTCATAAAATGCGAAAAAATGTAACTTGATCCTTTCGAAGAGTTGGTTATGTTTTCTTGGTTTGTATTTGATGTCCCGAAAAAATATCATGCAATCCGGTACTAGATCCATACCAAGGCGTCCGCCTGGACCACGGATGGCGATAATACAGGCACGACTGGCTGAATTCCTGTTTAATTGCAATAAAATACTAAAAAATGTAACTTAATCATTTCGTAGCATTGGTTATGGTTCCTTGGGTCATATTTGATGTCCCAGACAAATATCATGCGATCCGGTATTGGCTCCATACCAAGGCGTCTGGACTGGACCATGGCAGACGATAATACATGCACAACTGGCGGAATTCCAGTTTAATTTCCATAAAATTCCAAATAAAGTAACTTGATCATTTCCGAGCGTTGGTTATGGCTCCTTGGGTCGTATTTGATGTCCCAGAGAAATATCATGCAATCCGGTACCGGCTCCGTACCAAGGCGTCTAGCATGTACCATGGCACGCGATAATACAGGCACGACTGGCGGAATTCCAGTTTAATTACCATAAAATGCCAGAAAATGTAACTTGATCATTTTGAAGCGTTGGTTATGGTTCCTTGGTTCGAATTTGATGTCTCGGTAAATATCATGAGATTTGGTACCGGCTCCGTACCAAGGAGTCTGACCTGGACCATGGCGGGCGATAATACAGGCATGACTGGTGGAATTCAAGTATAATTGCCATAAAATGCCAAAAAATATAACTTGATCATTTTAAAGCGTTGGTTATGGTTCCTTGGGTCGTATTTGATATTCCGGAAAAATATCATGCGACCCAGTACCGTCTCCGTACCAAGGCGTCCGGCCTGGACCATGGCAGGCGATAATACATGCACGATTGGCAGAATTCCAGTTTAATTGCCATAAAATGCCAAAAAATATAACTTGATCATTTTAAAGCGTTGGTTATGGTTCCTTGGGTCGTATTTGATGTTCCGGAGAAATATCATGTGATCCGGTACCAACTCTGTACAAAGGCGCCCGGCCTGGACCATGGCTGGCGATAATAAAGGCACGACTAACGGAATTCCAGTTTAATTGCCATAAAATGCCAAAAAATATAACTTGATCATTTCGAAGCGTTGGTTATGGTTTCGTGGGTCGTATTTGATGTATCGGAAAAATATCATGCTATCTGATACCGGCTCCGTACCAAGGCGTTCGGTCTGGACCATGGCAAGCGATAATACAGGCACGACTGGCAGAATTCCAGTTTAATTGCCATAAAACGCCAAAAAATGTAACCTGATCATTTCAAAGCATTGGTTATGGTTCCTTGGGTCGAATTTAATGTCCCAAACAAATATCATGCGATCCGGTACCGGCTCAGTACCAAGGCGTCCGGCCTGGACAATGGCAGGAGGTAATACATGCATGACTGACGGAATTCCAGTTTAAATGCCATAAAATGCCAAAAAATGTAATTTAATCATTTCAAAGCGTTGGTTATGGTTCCTTGGGTCGTATTTGATGTCCCAGAGAAATATCAAGTGATCCGGTGCGAGATCCTAACCAAGGCGTCCGGTCTGGACCATGGCAGGCGATAATACAGGTATGACTGGCGGAAATCCAGTTTAATTGCCATAAAATGCCAAAAAATGTAACTTGATCCTTTCGAAAAGTTGGTTATGGTTTCTTGCGTATTATTTGATGTCCCGAACAAATATCATGAGATCCGGTACCGGATCCATACCAAGGCGTCCGACCTTGACCGTGGATGGCGATAATATATGCACGACTGACGGAATTCCAGTTTAAATGCCATAAAATGCCAAAAAAATGTAATTAATCATTTCAAAGTGTTGGTTATGGTTCCTTGGGTCGTACTTGATTTCCCGGAGAAATATCAAGTAATCCGGTAGCGTCTCCTTACCAAGGCGTCCGGTCTGGACCATGGCAAGCGATAATACAGGCACGACTGGCGGAATTCCAGTTTAATTGCCATAAAATGCCAAAAAATGTAACTTGATCATTTCGAAGCGTTGGTTATGGTTCCTTGGGTCGTATTTGATGTCCTAGAGAAATATCATGCGATCCAGTACTGGCTCCGTACCAAGGCGTCCGGCCTGGACCATGGCAGGCGATAATATAGGCACGATTGGTGGAATTCAAGTTTAATTGCCATAAATTGCCAAAAAATGTAAGTTGATCATTTAGATGTGTTGGTTATGGTTCTTTGGGTCGTATTTGAAGTCCCGGACAAATATCATGCGATCCGGTACCGGCTCCATAACAAGGCGTCCGGAGTGGACCATGGCAGGCGATAATACATACACGACTCGCAGAATTCCAGTTTAATTGCCATAAAATGCCAAATAGTGTAACTTGATTATTTCGAAGTGTTGGTTATGGTTCCTTGGGTCGTATTTGATGTCTCTGTAAAATATCATGTGATCCGGTACCGGCTCCTTACCAAGGCATCCTTCCTGGACGATGGCAGGCGATAATACAGGCACGACTGGCCGAATTCCAGTTTAATTGCCATAAAATGACAAAAAAAGGTAAATTGATCATTTCGAAGCGTTGGTTATGGTTCCTGGTGTCGTATATGATGTCTCGGACAAATATCATGAGATTTGGTAGCGGCTCCATACCGAGGAGTCCGACCTGGACCATGGCAGGCGATAATACATGCATGACTAGCGAAATTCAAGTTTAATTACCATAAAATGCCAAAAAAAAGTAACTTGATCATTTCGAAGCGTTGGTTATGGTTCCTTGGGTCATATTTGATGTCCCAGAAAAATATCATGCGATTTGGTACCGGCTACGAACCACGGCGTCCGACCTGGACCATGGCAGGCGATAATACAGGCACGACTGACGAAATTCTAGTTTAATTGCCATAAAATGCCAAAAAATGTAACTTAAGCATTTCGAAGAGTTGGTTATGGTTTCTTGAGTCGTATTTGTTGTCCCGGAAAAATATCATGCGATCCGGTATTGGCTCCGTACCAAGGCGTCCGGCCTAGACCATGGCAGGCTATAATATAGGCACGACTGGCGGAATTCCAGTTTAATTGCCATAAAATGCCAAAAAATATAACTTGATAATTTCGAAGCGTTGGTTATGGTTCCTTGGGTCGTATTTGATGTCCCGGACAAATACCATGCTATCCGGTACCGGCTCCATACCAAGGCGTCCGGCCTAGACCATGGCAGGCTATAATACAGACACGACTGGCGGAATTCAAGTTTAATTGCCATAAAATGCCAAAAAATATAACTTGATAATTTCGAAGCGTTGGTTATGGTTCCTTGGGTCGTATTTGATGTCCACGACAAATGTCATGCGATCTGGTACCAGCTCCGTACCAAGGCGTCCGTCCTGGGCCATGGCAGGCGCTAATACAGGCACGACTGGCGGAATTCCAGTTTAATTGCCATAAAATGCCAAAAAATGTAACTTGATCATTTCGAAGCGTATGTTATGGTTCCTTGGGTCATTTTTAATTTCCCGAACAAATATCATGCGACCCGGTACCGGCTTCATACCAAGGCGTCCAGCCTGGATCATAGCAGGCGATAATACAGGAAAGAGTGGTAGAATTCCACTATAATTGCTGTAAAATACCAAAAAATGTAAATTGATCATTTCGAAGCATTGGTTATTGTTCCTTGAGTAATATTTCATATCTTGGACAAAATCATGCGACCCAGTACCGGCTCCGTACCAAGGCGTCCGGCCTGTACCCTGGCACGCGATAATAAAAGGCACGACTATCGGAATTCCAGTTTAATTTCAAAAAAATGCCAAAAATATGTAACTTGATCATTTCATAGAGCTGGTTATGGTTCCGTGGGTCGTATTTTATGTCCCAGAAAAATATCATGATATCCAGTACCGGCTACGTACCACGACGTCCGGCCTGGACCATGGCAGGCGATAATACAGGCACGACTGGCGGAATTCCAGTTTAATTGCCATAAAATGCCAAAAAATGTAACTTGATCATTTCGAAGCATTGGTTGTGGTTCCTTGGATCGTATTAGATGTCCCGGAGAAATATCATGTGATCCGGTACCGGCTCCGCACCAAGGCGTGCAGCCTGGACTATGGCAGGCCATAATACAGGCACGGCTGGCGGAATTCCAGTTTAATTGCCATAAAATTCCAATAAATGTAACTTGATCATTTCGAAGCATTGGTTATGAATCCTTGGGTTGTATTTGATTCCCGAAAAAATATCATGCGATTCGGTACAGGCTACATACCAAGGCGTCCGGCCTGGACCATAGAAGGCGATAACGCAGGCACGACTTGGCGGAATTCCAGTTTAATTGCCATAAAATGCCAAAAAATGTAACTTAATCATTTCGTAGCATTGGTTATGGTTCCGTGGGTCATATTTGATGTCCCAGACAAATATCATGCGATCCGATATTGGCTCCGTACCAAGGCATCCGGACTGGACCATGGCAGACGATAATACATGCACGACTGGCGGAATTCCAGTTTAATTGCCATAAAATGCCAAATAATGTAACTTGATCATTTCAAAGCGTTGGTTATGGTTCCTTGGGTCGTATTTGATGTATTGGACAAATATTATGCGATCCGGTACCAGCTCCGTACCAAGGCGTCCGGCCTGGACCATGGCAGGCGCTAATACAGGCACGACTGGCGGAATTCCAGTTTAATTGCCATAAAATGCCAAAAAATGTAACTTGATCATTTCGAAGCATATGTTATGGTTCCTTGGGTGATATTTAATGTCCCGAACAAATATCATGCGACCCGGTACCAGCTTCGTACCAAGGCGTCCAGCCTGGACCATAGCAAGCGATAATACAGGCAAGAGTGGCAGAATTCTACTATAATTGCCGTAAAATGCCAAAAAATGTAAATTGATCATTTCGAAGCGTTGGTTAGGCTTACTTGGCTCATATTTCATATCCCGGACAATATCATGCGACCCGGTACCGGCTCCGTACCAAGGCGCCCGGCCAGTACCCTGGCACGCGATAATAAAAGGCACGACTATCACAATTCCAGTTTAATTTCAAAAAAATGCAAAAAATATGTAACTTGATCATTTCAGAGTGTTGGTTATGGTTCCGTGGGTCGTATTTTATGTGTTAGAGAAATATCATGCGATCCGGTACCGGCTACGTACCACGGCGTCCGGCCTGGACCATGGCAGGCGATAATACAGGCACGGCTGACGAAATTCCAGTTTAATTGCCATAAAATGCCAAAAGATGTAATTTGATCATTTCGAAGCATTGGTTATGGTTCCTTGGGTCGTATTTGATGTCCTGGAGAAATATCATGCGATCCGATACAGGCTCCGTACCAAGGCGTGCGGCCTGGACCATGGCAGGCGATAATACTGGCACGACTTGCGGAATTGCAGTTTAATTGCCATAAAATTCCAATAAATGTAACTTGATCATTTCGAAGCATTGGTTATGAATCCTTGGGTTGTATTTGATTCCCGAACAAATATCATGCGATTCGGTACAGGCTACATACCAAGGCGTTCGGCCTGGACCATAGAAGGCGATAACGCAGGCACGACTTGGCGGAATTCCAGTTTAATTTTCATAAAATGCGAAAAAATGTAACTTGATCCTTTCCAAGAGTTGGTTATGGTTTCATGGGTTGTATTTGATGTCCCGGAAAAATATCATGCAATCCAGTACTAGATCCATACCAAGGCGTCCGGCCTGGACCATGGCAGGCGATATTACAGGCACGACTGGCGGAATTCCAGTTTAATTGCCATAAATGCCAAATAATGTAACTTGATCATTTCGAAGCAGTTGTTATTGTTCCTTGGGTCGTATTTGATGTTCTGGACAAATATCATGTGATCCGGTACCGGCCCCGTACCAAATTGTCCGGCCTGGACCATGGCAGGCGATAATACAGACACGACTGGCAGAATTCCAGTTTAATTACCATAAAATGCCAAAAAATGTAACTTGATCATTTTGAAGTGTTGGTTATGGTTCCTTGGGTCATATTTGATGTCCCGGACAAATATCATGCGACCCAATAAAGGCTTCGTACCAAGGCGTCCGGCCTGGACCATGGCAGGCGATAATATAGGCACGACTGGCGGAATTCCAGTTTAATTGCCATAAAATGCCAAAAAATGTAACTTAATGATTTCAAAGCATTGGTTATGGTTCCTTGGGTCGTATTTGACGTTCCAGAGAAATATCATGTGATGCGGTACCGGCTCCGTACCAAGGCGTCCCTCCTGGACAATGGCAGGCGATAATATATGCACGACTGACGGAATTCCAGTTTAAATGCCATAAAATGCCAAAAAATGTAATTAATCATTTCAAAGCGTTGGTTATGGTTCCTTGGGTCGTACTTGATTTCCCGGAGAAATATCAAGTAATCCGGTAGAGTCTCCTTACCAAGGCGTCCGGTCTGGACCATGGCAAGCGATAATACAGGCACGACTGGCGGAATTCCAGTTTAATTGCCATAAAACGCCAAAAAATGTAACTTGATCATTTTGAAGCATTGGTTATGGTTCCTTGGGTCGTATGATGTCCCAGAGAAATATCATGCGACCGGCTCTGTACCAAGGCATCCGGCCTGGACCATGGCAGGCGATAATACAAGCACGATTGGCGAAATTCAAGTTTAATTGCCATAAATTACCAAAAACTGTAACTTGATCATTTAGATGTGTTGGTTATGGTTCTTTGGGTCGTATTTGAAGTCCCGGAAAAATATCATGCGATCCGGTACCGGCTCCATACCAAGGCGTCCGGATTGGACCATGGCAGGCGATAATACATACACGACTCGCAGAATTCCAGTTTAATTGCCATGAAATGCCAAATAATGTAACTTGATCATTTCGAAGCGTTGGTTATGGTTCCTTGGGTCGTATTTGATGTCCCGGAGAAATATCATGTGATCCGGTATCGGCTCCTTACCAAGGCATTCTTCTTGGACGATGGCAGGCGATAATACAGGCACGACTGGCGGAATTCCTGTTTAATTGCCATAAAATGACAAAAAGGTAAATTGATCATTTTGAAGCGTTGGTTATGGTTCATGTTGTCGTATATGATGTCTCGGACAAATATCATGAGATTTGGTACCGGCTCAGTACCGAGGAGTCTGACCTGGACCATGGCAGGCGATAATACATGCATGACTGGCGAAATTCAAGTTTAATTACCATAAAATGCCAAAAAAAAGTAACTTGATCATTTCGAAGCGTTGGTTATGGTTCCTTGGGTCATATTTAATATCCCTGACAAATATCATGCGATTCGGTACCGGCTACGAACCACGGCGTCCGACCTGGACCATGGTAGGCGATAATACAGGCACGACTGACGAAATTTTAGTTTAATTGCCATAAAATGCCAAAACATGTAACTTAACCATTTTGAAGAGTTGGTTATGGTTTCATGGGTCGTATTTGTTGTCCCGGAAAAATATCATGTGATCCGGTATCGGCTCCGTACCAAGGCGTTCGGCCTAGACCATGGCAGGCTATAATATAGGCACGACTGGCGGAATTGCAGTTTAATTGCCAAAAAATGTAACTTGATCATTTCGAAGTGTTGGTTATGGTTCCTTGGGTCGTATTTGATGTCCTGGTCAAATATCATGTGACCCGGTACCGGCTGCGTACGAAGGCGTCCGGCCTTGACCATGGCAGGCGATAATACAGGCACGACTGATGAAATTCTAGTTTAATTGCCAAAAAATGCCAAAAAAATGTAACTTGATCATTTTGAAGTGTTGGTTATGGTTACTTGGGTCGTATTTGATGTCCCGGACAAATACCATGCTATCCGGTACCG
>ML357964.1:8501-26981 GCA_005239505.1 Nicotiana paniculata | reverse complement strand
GGCGGAATTCAAGTTTAATTGCCATAAAATGCCAAAAAATATAACTTGATCATTTCAAAGCGTTGGTTATGGTTCCTTGGGTCGTATTTGATGTATTGGACAAATATCATGCGATCCGGTACCAACTCCGTACCAAGGCGTCCGGCCTGGACCATGGCAGGCGCTAATACAGGCACGACTGGCGGAATTCCAGTTTAATTTCCATAAAACGCCAAAAAATGTAACTTGATCATTTCGAAGCATATGTTATGGTTCCTTGGGTCCCAAACAAATATCATGCGACCCAGTACCAGCTTCGTACCAAGGCGTCCAGCTTGGACCATAGCAGGCGATAATACAGGCAAGAGTGGCAGAATTCTACTATAATAGCCGTAAAATGCCAAAAAATGTAAATTGATCATTTCGAAGCGTTGGTTAGGGTTCCTTGGGTCATATTTTATATCCCAGACAATATCATGCAACCCGGTACCGGCTCCGTACCAAGGCGTCCGGCCTGTACCCTGGCACGCGATAATAAAAGGCACGACTATCAGAATTCCAGTTTAATTTCAAAAAAATGCAAAAAATATGTAATTTGATCATTTCAGAGCGTTGGTTATGGTTTCGTGGGTCGTATTTTATGTGTTAGAGAAATGTCATACGATCCGGTACCGGCTACGTACCACGGCGTCCGGCCTGGACCATGGCAGGCGATAATACAGGCACGACTGACGGAATTCCAGTTTAATTTCAAAAAAAAGCAAAAAATATGTAATTTGATCATTTCGAAGCATTGGTTATGGTTCCTTGGGTCGTATTTGATGTCTTGGAGAAATATCATGCGATCCGATACAGGCTCCGTACCAAGGCGTGCGGCCTGGACCATGGCAGGCGATAATACTGGCACGACTGGCAGAATTGCAGTTTAATTGCCATAAAATGCCAAAAAATATAACCTGGTCATTTCGAAGCATTGGTTATGGTTCCTTGTCTCGTATTTGATGTCCAGGACAAATATCATGATATCCGGTACCGACTCCATACCAAGGCGTCCGGCCTGGACCATGGCAGGCGATAATACAGGCACGACTGGCGAAATTCCAGTTTAATTGCCATATAATACCAAAAAATGTAAGTTGATCATTTCGAAGCATTGGATATGGTTCCTTGGGTCGTATTTGATGTCCCGGAGAAATATCATGTGATTCGGTACTGGATGCGTACCAAAGCATCCGACCTGGACTATGGCAGGCAATAATACAGGCACGGCTGGTGGAATTCCAGTTTAACTGCCATAAAATTCCAATAAATGTAACTTGATCATTTCGAAGCATTGGTTATGAATCCTTGGGTTGTATTTGATTTCCCGGACAAATATCATGTGATTCGGTACCGGCTACGTACCAAGGCGTCCAGCCTGGACCATAGAAGGCGATAATGCAGGCACGACTTGGCGGAATTCTAATTTAATTTTCATAAAATGCGAAAAAATGTAACATGATCGTTTCAAAGAGTTGGTTATGGTTTCTTGGGTTGTATTTGATGTCCCGGAAAAATATCATGCAATCCGGTACTAGATCCATACCAAGGCGTCCGGCCTGGACCATGGATGGCGATAATACAGGCACGACTGGCTGAATTCCTGTTTAATTGCCATAAAATGCTAAAAAATGTAACTTAATCATTTCGTAGCATTGGTTATGGTTTCTTGGGTCATATTTGATGTCCCGGACAAATATCATGCGATCCGGTATTGGCTCTGTACCAAGGCGTCCGGACTGGACCATGGCAGACGATAATACATGCACGACAGGCGGAATTCCAGTTTAATTGCCATAAAATGCCAAATAATGTAACTTGATAATTTCTAAATGTTGGTTATTGTTCCTTGGGTCGTAGTTGATGTCCCGGAATAATATCATGTGATCCGGTACCGGCTCCGTACCAAAGCGTCCGGCCTGGACCATGGCAGGCGATAATATAGGCACGACTAGCGGAATTCCAGTTTAATTGCCATAAAATGCCAAAAAATGTAACTTGATCATTTTGAAGCGTTGATTATGGTTCCGTGGTTCGAATTTGATGTCTCGGTAAATATCATGAGATTTGGTACCGGCTCCGTACCAAGGAGTCCGACCTGGACCATGGCGGGCGATAATATTGGTATGACTGGCGGAATTCAAGTATAATTGCCATAAAATGCCAAAAAATATAACTTGATCATTTTGAAGCGTTGGTTATGGTTCCTTGGGTCGTAATTGATGTCCCAGAAAAATATCATGCGACCCAGTACAGGCTCCGTACCAAGGCGTCCGGCCTGGACCATGGCAGGCGATAATACAGGCACGACTGACGAAATTCTAATTTAATTGCCAAAAAATGTAACTTAACCATTTCGAAGAGTTGGTTATGGTTTCTTGGGTTGTAATTGTTTTCCCGAAAAAAAAATCATGCGATCCGGTATCGGCTCCATACCAAGGCGTCCGGCCTAGACCATGGCAGGCTATAATACAGGTACAACTGGCGGAATTCCAGTTTAATTGCTATAAAATGCCAAAAAATGTAACTTGATAATTTCGAAGGTTGGTTATGGTTCCTTGGGTCGTATTTGATGTCCTGGTCAAATATCATGTGACCCGGTACCGGCTGCGTACCAAGGCGTCCGGCCTAGACCATGGCAGGCGATAATACAAGCACGACTGGCGGAATTCAAGTTTAATTGCCATAAACTTCCAAAAAATGTAACTTGATCATTTCGAAGCGTTGATTATGGTTTCTTGGGTAATATTTGATGTCCGGTCAAATATCATTCGACCCGGTACCGGCTTCGTACCAAGGCGTCCGGCCTGGACAATGGCAGGCGATAATACAGGTACGACTGATGAAATTCTAGTTTAATTGCCATAAAATGCCAAAAAAATGTAACTTGATCATTTCGAAGCGTTGGTTATGGTTACTTGGGTCGTATTTGATGTCCCGGACAAATTCCATGCTTTCCGGTACCGGCTCCGTACCAAGGCGTCCGGCCTAGACCATGGCAGGCTATAATAAAGGCACGACTGGCGGAATTCCCGTTTAATTGCCATAAAATGCCAAAAAATGTAACTTGATTATTTCGAAGCGTTGGTTATGGTTTCTTGGGACATATTTGATGTCCCGATAAAATATCATGTGATCCGGTACTGGCTTGGTACCAAGGCGTCCGGCCTGGACCATGGCATACGATAATACATGCACGACTCGCGGAATTCCAGTTTAATAGCCATAAAATGTCAAAAATTTTAACTTGATTATTTCGAAGCGTTGGTTATGGTTCCTTGGGAAATATTTCATATGCCGGACAAATACCATGCGACCCGGTACTGGCTTCGTACCAAGGCGTCCGGCCTGGACCATGGCAAGCGATAATACTGGCACGAATGTCGGAATTTCAATTTAATTGCCATAAAATGCCAAAAAATGTAACTTGATCATTTCGAAGCGTTGGTTATGGTTCCTTGGGTCGTATTTGATATCCCGGAAAAATATCATGCGATCCGGTACCGGCACCGCACCAAGGCATCCGGCCTGGACCATGGCAGGTGATAATACAGGCACGACTGGCGGAATTTCAGTTTAATTTCCATAAAATGCTAGAAAATGTAACTTGATCATTTCAAAGCGTTGGTTATTGTTCCTTGTGTTGTATTTGATGTCCCGGACAAATATCATGTGATCCGGTATCGGCTCTGTACCAAGGCATCCGGCCTGGACCATGGGAGGCGATAATACAGGCACGGCTGGCGAAATTCCAATTTAATTGCCATAAAATGCCAAGAAATGTAACTTGATCATTTCCAAGCATTGGTTATGGTTCCTTGGGTCGTATTTGATGTCCTGACGAAATATCATGCTATCCGGTACCGGCTCCATACGAAGGCGTCCGACTTGGACCATGGCAGGCGATAATATAGGCACGAGTAGCGGAATTCCAGTTTAATTGCTATAAAATTCCAAAAAAAGTAACTTGATCCTTTCGAAGAGTTGGTTATGATTCCTTGGGTCATATTTGATGTCCCGGAGAAATATCATGTGATACGGTACCGGCTCCGTACCAAGGTGTCCGACTGGACCATGGCATGCGATAATATAGGCACGATTGGCGGAATTCAAGTTTAATTTCTATAAATTGCCAAAAAACGTAACTTAATCATTTAAAAACGTTGGTTATGGTTATTTGGGTCATATTTTATGTCCCGGACAAATATCATGCGATCCGGTACCAGCTCCGCACCAAGGCGTCCGGACTGGACCATGACAGGCAATAATACATGCACGACTTGCAGAATTCCAGTTTAATTGCCATAAAATGCCAAACAATGTAACTTGATCATTTTGAAGGCTTAGTTATGGTTCCTTGGGTCGTATTTGATGTCCCAGAAAAATATCATGCGGTCCGGTAACGGCTCCGTACCAAGGCGTCCGGTCTAGACCATGGCAGGCGATAATAGAGGCACGACTGGTGGAATTCCAGTTTAATTGTCATAAAATGACAATAAATGTAAATTGATCATTTCGAAGCATTGGTTATGGTTCCTTGTGTCGTATTTGATGTCTCGGACAAATATCATGAGATTTGGTACCTGCTCCGTACCGAGGAGTCTGACCTGGACCATGGCAGGCGATAATACATGCATGATTGGCGGAATTCAAATTTAATTGCCATAAAATGCCAAAAAAATAACTTGATCATTTTGAAGCATTGGTTATGGTTCCTTGGATCATATTTGATGGCTTGGATAAATATCATGAGATTCGGTACCGGCCACGTACCACAGCGTCCGGCCTGGACCATGGCAGTTGATAATAAAGACACGACTGACGGAATTCCAAATTAATTGCCATAAAATGTCAAAAAATGTAACTTGACCATTTCGAAGAGTTGGTTATCGTTACTTGGGTTGTATTTGATGTCCCGGAAAAATATCATGCGATCCGATATCGACTCCATACCAACGCGTCCGGCCTGGACCATGGATGGCGATAATACATGCACGAGTGACGGAATTCCAATTTATTTGCCACAAAATTACAAAAAATGTAACTTGATCATTTCGAAGCATTGGTTATGGTTCCTTGGGTCGTATTTGATGTCCCGAAAAAAAAACATGAGATCCGGTACCGGCTCCGTACCAACGCGTCCGGCCTGGACCATGGATGGCGATAATACATGCACGAGTGACGGAATTCCAATTTAATTGCCACAAAATTACAAAAAATGTAACTTGATCATTTCGAAGCGTTGGTTATGGTTCCTTGGGTCGTATTTGATGTCCCTGACAAATATCATATTATCCGATACCGGCTCCGTACCAAGGTGTCCAGTCTGGACCATGGTAGGCGATAATACATGCACGACTGGCGGATTTGCAGTGTAATTGCCATAAAATGCCAAAAAATGTAACTTGATCATTTCGAAGCGTTGCTTATGGTTCCTTGGGTCGTATTTGATGTCCCGGAGAAATATCATGCGATCCGGTTCCGGCTCCTTACCAAGGCATCTTGCATGGAGTATGGCAGGCGATAATACAGGCACGACTGGCGGAATTCCAGTTTAATTGCCATAAAATGCCAAAAAATGTAACTTTATCATTTCCAAGGGTTGGTTATGGTTACTTGGGTCATATTTGATGTCCAGGTCAAATATCATGTGATCTGGTACTGGCTTGGTACCAAGGCATCCGGCCTGGACCATGGCAGGCGATAATACATGCACGACTGGCGGAATTCCAGTTTAATATCCATAAAGTGCCAAAAAATGTAACTTGATCATTTCCAAACATTGTGGTTTCTTGGGTCATTTTTGATGTCTGAAGAAATATCATGCGATCCGGTACCGGCTCCGTACCAAGGCGTCCGGCCTAGACCATGGCATGCGATAATATAGCCACGATTGGCGGAATTCAAGTTTAATTGCTATAAATTGCCAAAAAATGTAACTTGATCATTTAGAAGCATTGGTTATGGTTCTTTGGGTCGTATTTTATTTCCTGGACAAATATCATGTGATCCGGTATCGGCTCCGTACCAAAGCGTCTGGACTAGACCATGGAGGGAGATAATACATGCACGACTTGCAGAATACCAGTTTAATTTCCATAAAATGCCAAACAATGTAACTTGATCATTTCGAAGCGTTGGTTATGGTTCCTTGGGTCGTATTTGATGTCCCAAAAAAATATCATGTGATCCGGTAACGGCTCCGTACAGAGGAGTCCGACCTGGACCATGGCAGGCGATAATATAGGCACGACTGGCGGAATTCAAGTTTAATTTCCATAAAATTCCAAAAAACGTAACTTGATCATTTCGAAGCGTTGGTTATGGTTACTTGGGTCATATTTGATGTCCCGGACAAATATCATGTGATTCGGTACCGGCTATGTACCACGGCGTCCGGCCTGGACCATGGCAGGCGATAATACAGGCATGACTGACGGAATTCCAGCTTAATTGCCATATAATGCCAAAAAATGTAACTTGATCATTTCGAAGATTTGGTTATGGTTCCTAGTGTCATATTTGATATCCCAGAAAAATACCATGTGATACAAGTACCGGACCCGTACCAAGGCGTCCGGCCTGGACCATGGTAGGAGATAATACATGCATGACTAGCGGAATTTCAGTTTAATTGCCATAAAAGGCCAAAATTTATAATTTGATCATTTCGAAGCGTTGGTTATGGTTCCTTGGGTCGTATTATATGTCCCGGACAAATATCATGTGATCTGGTATCGGCTCCATACCAAGCCATCCGGCTTGGACCATTGCAGGCGATAATACAGGCACGACTGGCGGAATTCCAATTTAATTGCCATAAAATGCCAAAAAATGTAATTTGATCATTTCGAAGTGTTGGTTATGGTTCCTTGGGTCATATTTGATGTCCTGGAGAAATATCATGCAATCCGGTACCGGTTCCGTACCAAGGCATCCGGCCTGGACCATGGCAAGCGATAATACAGGCATGACTGGCAGATTCCAGTTTAATTACCATAAAATGCCAAAAAATGTAACTTGATCATCTCGAAGCGTTGGTTATGGTTCCTTGGGTCGTATTTGATGTCCAGGACAAATATCATGCGATCCGGTATCGGCTCTGTACCAAGCGTTGGTTATGGTTCCTTCGGTCATACTTGATATCCTGGACAAATATCATGAGATCCGGTACCGGCTCCGTACCAAGGCGTCCGGCCTTGACCATGGCAGTCGATAATACAGGTACGACTGGCGGAATTCCAGTTTAATTGCCATAAAATGCCAAAAAATGTAATTTGATCATTTCGAACCGTTGGTTATGGTTCCTTGGCTCGTATTTGATGTCCCGGACAAATACCATGCGATCCGGTATCGGCTCCGTACCAAGCGTTGGTACGGAGTTGGTACCGGGTCGCATGATATTTGTTCGGGACATTAAATATGACCCAATGAACCATAACTAACGCTTTCAAATGATCAAGTTAAATGTTTTAGCATTTTATGGTAATTAAACAGGAATTTTTCCAGTCGTGCCTGTATTATCGCCATCCATGGTCCGGGCAGGACGCCTTGGTATGGAGGCGGTACCGGATCACATGATATTTTTCCGGGAAATCAAATACCACCAAAGGAACCATAACCAACTCTTTGAAATTATCAAGTTACATTTTTGGCATTTTATGGTGATTAAAATAGAATTTTGCCAGCCGTGCCTGTATTATCGCATGCCATGGTCCAGGTCGGATGCCTTGGCACAAAGCCGGTGACGGGTCGCATGATATTTTTCCGGGACATTAAATATGACCTAAGGAACCATAACCAACGTTTCGCAATGATCAAGTTAAATATTTTGGTATTTTATGGCAATTAAACTGGAATTCCACCAGTCGTGCCTGTATTAGCGCCTGCCATGGTCCAGGTCGGACGCGTTGGTACGTAGCCGATACCGGATCGCACTATATTTGTCTTGGAAATCAAATACGACCCAAGGAACCATAACCAACGCTTCGAAATGATCATGTTATATTTTTTGGCATTTTATGGCAATTAAACTGGAATTCCGCTAGTCGTGCCTCTGTTATCACCTGCCATGGTCCAGGCCGGACGCCCACGAACAAAGCCGGTACCGGATCACATGATATTTCTCCAGGACATCAAATATGACCCAAGGAACTATAACCAACGCTTCGAAATGATCAAATTACATATTTTGGCATTTTATGGCAATTAAACTGGAATTCCGCCAGTCGTGCATGTATTATCGCCTGCCATGGTCCAGGCCGGATGCCTTGGTATGGAGTCGATACCATATCTCATGATATTTGTCCAGGATATCAAATATGACCCAAGGAACCATAACCAACGCTTCGAAATGATCAAGTTACATGTTTTGGCATTTTATGGAAATTAAACTGGAATTCCGCTAGTCGTGCATGTATTATCGCCTTCCATGATCCAGGCCGGACGCCTTGGTACGGAGCCGGTACTTGTATCACATGATATTTTTCTGGGATATCAAATATGACACAAGGAACCATAACCAACGCTTCGAAATTATCAAGTTACATTTTTTTGGCATTATATGGCAATTAAGCTGGAATTCCAGTAGTCGTGCCTGTATTATTGCCTGCCATGGTCTAGGCCGGACATCTTGCTACGGAGCCGGTACCGGGCCGCATGATATTCGTTCGGAACATTAAATATGACCCAAGAAACCATAACCAACGCTTTGAAATGATCAAGTTACATTTTATGGCATTTTATGGCAATTCAACTGGAATTCCGCTAGTCATGCCTGTATTATCTCCATCCATGGTTCAGGCCGGACGCCTTGGTATGGAGCCGGTATCGAATCGCATGATAATTTTCCGATAAATCAAACACAACCCAAGGAACCATAACCAACTCTTTGAAATGATCAAGTTACATTTTTTCTTGCATTTTATGGTAATTAAACTGGAATTGTGCCAAGTCGTGCCTATATTATCGCCATCCATGGTCCGGGACGGACTCCTTGGTATGGATCCGGTACTGGATCGCATGATATTTTTTCGAGACATCAAATACAACCCTATAAACCATAACCAACTCTTCGAAAGGATCAACTTACATTTTTTGGCATTTTATGGCAATTAAACTAGAATTCAGCCAAGTCGTGCCTGCATTATCGCCTTCCATGGTCCAGGCCGGACGCCTTGGTACGTAGCCGGTACCGAATCACATGATATTTTTCCGGGACATCAAATAAAACTTAAGGATTCATAACCAACGCTTCGAAATGATCAAGTTAAATTTTTTGGAATTTTATGGCAAATAAACTGGAATTCCGCCAGTCGTGCCTATATTATTGCCTGCCATAGTCCAGGCCGCACGCCTTGGTACGAAGCCGGTACTGGATCACATGATATTTCTCCGAGATATCAAATACGACCCAAGGAACCATAACCAACGCTTCAAAATATCAAATTACATTTTTTGGCATTTAATGGCAATTAAACTGGAATTCCGCCAGTCGTGTCTGTATTATCGCCTTGGTACGGAGCCGGTATCGGATCACATGATATTTCTCCGGGACATCAATTACAACCCAAGAAACCATAACCAATCTTTGAAAGGATCAAGTTACATTATTTTGAATTTTTTGGCAATTAAACTGGAGTTCCGCCAGTCGTGCCTGTATTATTGCCTGCCATAGTCCAGGCCGCACGCCTTGGTACGGAGCCGGTACTGGATCACATGATATTTCTCCGGGACATCAAATACGACCCAAGGAACCATAACCAGTGCTTCAAAATGATCAAATTACATTTTTTGGCATTTTGATGGCAATTAAACTGGAATTCTGCCAGTCGTGCCTGTATTATCGCCTGCCATGGTCCAGGCCGGACGCCTTGGTACGGAGTCGGTACCGGATCTCATGATATTTTTCTGGGACATCAAATACGACCCAAGGAAACATAACCAACGCTTCGAAATGATCAAGTTACATTTTTTGGCATTTTATGGCAATTAAACTGGAATTCCGCCAGTCATGTCTGTATTATCGCTTGCCTTGGTCCAGGCCGGATGCCTTGGTACGTAGCCGGTACCGGATCGCATGATATTTCTCCAGGACATCAAATACGACCCAAGGAACCATAAACAACACTTCGAAATGATCAAATTACATGTTTTGGCATTTTATGGCAATTAAACTGGAATTCCACCAGTCATGCCTGTATTATCGCCTGCAATGGTCCAGGCCGGATGCCTTGGTACGGAGCCGATACCGGATCGCATGATATTTGTCCGGGACATCAAATACGACCCAAGTAACCATAAACAACGCTTCGATATGATCAAATTACATTTTTTGGCATTTTATGGCAATTAAACTGGAATTCTGTCAGTCGTGCCTGTATTATCGCCTGCCATGGTGCCGTGGTACATAGCCGGTACGGAATCACATGATATTTGTCCGGGACATCAAATATGACCCAAGTAACCATAACCAATGCTTCAAAATGATCAAGTTACTTTTTTTGGCATTTTATGGTAATTAAACTTGAATTCCGCCAGTCATGCATGTATTATCGTCTGCCATGGTCCAGGTCGGACTCCTTGGAATGGAGCCAATACCAAATCTCATTATATTTGTCCGAGACATCAAATACGACACAAGGAACCATAACCAACGCTTTGAAATGATTAATTTACATTTTTGTCATTTTATGGCAATTAAACTTGAATTCCGTCATTCGTGCATGTATTATCGCCTGCCATGGTCCAGACCGGACGCCTTGGTACGGAGCCGGTACCGGATCGCATGATATTTGTCCGGGATATCAAATATGACCGAAGGAACCATAACCAACGCTTCAAAATTTCAAGTTACATATTTTGGCATTTTATGGCAATTAAACTGGAATTCCCACAATCGAGCATGTATTATCGCCTGCCATGGTCCAGGTCGGACGCCGTGGTATGAAGCCGGAACCGAGTACCATGATATTTTTCCGGGATATGAAATATGACCCAAGGAACCATAACCAACGCTTCGAAATGATCAAGTTACATTTTCTGGCATTTTATGGCAATTAAACTGGAATATCACCAGTCGTGCCTATATTAGCGTCTCCATGGTCCAGGCCGGACGCCTTGGTACGGAGCCGGTACCGGTTCGCATGATATTTGTCTAGGACATTAAATACTACCCAAGGAACCATAACCAAAGCTTCGAAATGATCAAATTACATTTTTTGGCATTTTATGGCAATTAAACTGGAATTCCCTCAGTCGTGCCTGTATTATCGCTTGCCATGGTCTAGGCCGGACGCCGTGGTACATAGCCGTACCGAATCGCATGATATTTGTCTGGGACATCAAATATGACCCAAGTAACCATAACCAATGCTTCAAAATGATCAAGTTACTTTTTTTGACATTTTATGGCAATTAAACTTGAATTCCGCCAGTCATGCATGTATTGTCATCTGCCATGGTCCAGGTAAGACTTCTTGGTATGGAGCCAGTACCAAATCTCATGATATTTTTCCGAGACATCAAATACGACACAAGGAACCATAACCAACATTAATTTACATTTTTGTCATTTTATGACAATTAAACTGGAATTCCGTCAGTCGTGCCTGCATTATCGCCTGCCATGGTCCAGACCGGACGCCTTGGTATGGAGCCGGTACCGGATCGCATGATATTTTTCCGGGATATCAAATATGACCGAAGGAACCATAACCAACGCTTCGAAATTTCAAGTTACATTTGTTGGCATTTTATGGCAATTAAACTGGAATTCCGACAATCGTGTCTGTATTATCGCCTGCCATGGTCCAGGCCGGACGCCTTGGTATGAAGCCGGTACCGAGTCCCATGATATTTGTCCGGGATATGAAATATGACCAAGGAACCATAACCAACTCTTCGAAATGATCAAGTTACATTTTATCAATTTTATGGCAATTAAACTGGAATATCGCCAATCGTGCCTATATTAGCGCCTGCCATGGTCCAGGCCGGACGCCTTGGTACTGAGCCGGTACCGGGTCGCATGATATTTGTCTAAGACATTAAATATGACCCAAGGAACCATAACCAACACTTCGAAATGATCAAGTTACATTTTTTGGCATTTTATGGAAATTAAACTTGAATTCTGCCAGTCGTGCCTCTATTATCGCCTGCCATGGTCCAGGCCGGACGCCTTGGTACGGAGCCGATAATGGATCGCATGATATTTGTCTGGGACATCAAATAAAACACAAGGAACCATAACCAACACTTCGAAATGATCAAGTTACATTTTTTGGCATTTTATGGAAATTAAACTTGAATTCTGCCAGTCGTGCCTCTATTATCGCCTGCCATGGTCCAGGCCGGATGCCTTGGTACGAAGCTGGTACCGGATCACATGATATTTGACGTGGACATCAAATATGACCCAAGTAACCATAACAAACGCTTGGAAATTATAAAGTTACATTTTTTGGCATTTTATGGCAATTAAATTAGAATTCCTTCGGTCGTGCCTGTATTATCGCCTGCAATGGTCCGGGCTGGATGCCTTGGTACGGATCCGATACCGGATCACATGATATTTGTCCGGGACATCAAATACGACCCAAGGAACCATAACAACGCTTCGAAATGATCAAATTACATATTTTTAGCATTTTATGGCAATTAAACTGGAATTCCGCCAGTCATGCCTGTATTATCTCCTGCCATGCTCCAGGCCGGACGCCTTGGTACGGAGCCGGTACCGGATCGCATGATATTTGTCTAAGACATTAAATATTACCCAAGGAACCATAACCAACACTTCGAAATGATCAAGTTACATTTTTTGGCATTTTATGGCAATTAAACTGGAATATCGCCAGTCGTGCCTATATTAGCGCCTGCCATGGTCCAGGCCGGGCGCCATGGTACTGAGCCGGTACTGGGTCGCATGATATTTGTCTAAGACATTAAATATTACCCAAGGAACCATAACCAACACTTCGAAATGATCAAGTTACATTTTTTGGCATTTTATGGCAATTAAACTTGAATTCTTCCAGTCGTGCCTCTATTATCGCCTGCCATGGTCCAGGCCGGACGCCTTGGTACGGAGCCGATACCGGATCGCATGATATTTGACCTGGACATCAAATATGACCCAAGTAACCATAAAAAACGCTTGGAAATTATAAAGTTACATTTTTTGGCATTTTATGGCAATCAAATTCGAATTCCTTCAGTCGTGCCTGTATTATCGCCTGCAATGGTCCGGGCTGGATGCCTTGGTACGGATCTGATACCGGATCACATGATATTTGTCCGGGACATCAAATACGACCCAAGGAACCATAACAACGTTTCGAAATGATCAAATTACTTTTTTTTAGCATTTTATGTTAATTAAACTGGAATTCCGCAGGTCGTGCCTGTATTATCTCCTGCCATGCTCCAGGCCTGACGCCTTGGTACGGAGCCGGTACCGGATCGCATGATATTTGTCCGGGACATCAATTACAACCCAATAAACCATAACCAACTCTGCGAAAGGATCAAGTTACATTATTTGGAATTTTTTGGCAATTAAACTGGAGTTCCGCCAAGTCGTGCATGTATTATCGCTTTCCATGTTCCAGCCCGGACGCCTTGGTACGTAGCCGGTATCGGATCGCATGATATTTGTCCGGCATATCAAATATGACCGAAGGAACCATAACCAACACTTCAAAATGTTCAAGTTAAATGTTTTGGCATTTTATGGCAATTAAACTAGAATTCCGCCAGTCGTGCCTGTATTATCGCCTGCCATGGTCCAGGCCGGACGCCTTGGTACGGATCCGGTACCAGATCGCATGATATTTGTCTGGGATATCAAATATGAACGAAAAAACCATAACCAACGTTTCGAAATGATCAAGTTACATTTTTTTAAATTTTATGGCAATTAAACTGGAATTCTGCCAGCCGTGTCTGTAATATCGCCTACCATAGTCCAGGCCCGACGCCTTGGTACAGAGCCGGTATCGGATCACATGATATTTCTCCGGGACATCAAATACGACCTAAGGAACCATAACGAACGCTTCGAAATGATCAAGTTACATTTTTTTGGCATTTTATGGCAATTAAACTTGAATTACGCGAGTCGTGCCTGTATTATCGTCTATCATGGTCCAGGCCAGACGCCTTGGTACGTAGCCGGTACCGGGTAGCATGATATTTGTGCGGGACATCAAATATAACCCAAGGAACCATAACTAACGCTTCGAAATGATCAAGTTGCATTTTTTGGCATTTTATGGATATTAAACTGGAATTCCGCCATTCGTGCATGTATTATCGCTTGCCATGGTCCAGGCCGGATGCCTTGGTACGAAGCCGGTACCGGATCACATGATATTTGACCTGGACATCAAATATGACCCAAGTAACCATAAAAAATGCTTGGAAATGATAAAGTTACATTTTTTGGCATTTTATGGCAATTAAATTAGAATTCCGTCAGTCGTGCCTGTATTATCGCCTGCAATGGTCCAGGCCGGATGCCTTGGTACGGAGCCGATACCGGATCGCATGACATTTGTCCGGGACATCAAATACGACCCAAGGAACCATAACCAACGCTTCGAAATGATCAAATTACATTTTTTGGCATTTTATGGCAATTAAACTGGAATTCCGCCAGTCGTGCCTGTATTATCTCCTGCCATGGTCCAGGTCGGATGCCTTGGTACGGTGCCGGAACCGGATCGCATGATATTTTTCCGGGAAATCAATTACAACCCAAGAAACCATAACCAACTTTTCGAAAGGATCAAGTTACATTATTTGGAATTTTTTGGCAATTAAACTGGAGTTTCGCCAAGTCGTGCCTGTATTATTGCTTGCCATGTTCCAGGCCGGACGCCTTGGTACGTAGTCGGTATCGGATCACATGATATTTGTCCGAGATATCAAATATGACCGAAGGAACCATAACTAACGCTTCGAAATGTTCAAGTTACATTTTTGGTATTTTATGGCAATTAAACTGGAATTCCGCCAGTCGTGCCTGTATTATCGCCTCCCACGGTCCAGGTCGGACGCCTTGGTACAGATCCTGTACCGGATCGCATGATATATGTCTGGGATATCAAATATGACCGAAGGAACCATAACCAACGTTTCGAAATGATCAAGTTACATTTTTTTAAATTTTATGGTAATTAAACTGGAATTCCGCCAGCCGTGCCTGTAATATCGCCTGCCATAGTCCAGGCCGGACGCCTTGGTACGGAGCCGGTACTGGATCACATGATATTTCTCCGGGACATCAAATACGACCTAAGGAACCATAACGAACGCTTAGAAATGATCAAGTTACTTTTTTTGGCATTTTATGGAAATTAAACTTGAATTCCGCGAGTCGTGCCAGTATTATCGTCTGTCATGGTCCAGGCCGGATGCCTTGGTACGTAGCCGGTACCGGGTCGCATGATATTTGTGCGGGACATCAAATACGACCCAATGAACCATAACTAACGCTTCGAAATGATCAAGTTACATGTTTTGGCATTTTATGGATATTAAACTGGAATTTCGCCATTCGTGCATGTATTATCGCCTGCCATGGTCCAGATCGGACGCCTTGGTACGTAGCCGGTACCGGGTCACATAAGATTTGTACGGGACATCAAATACAATCCAAGGAACCATAACTAATGCTTCGAAATGATCAAATTACATTTTTTGGCATTTTATGGCAATTAAACTGGAATTCCGCCAGTCGCGCATGAATTATCGCCTGCCATGGTCCAGGCCAGATGCCTTGGTATGGAGCTGGTACCGGACTGCATGATATTCTTCGGGGACATCAAATACAACCCAAGAAACCATAGCCAACTCTTCGAAAAGACCAAGTTACATTTTTTGGAATTTTATGGCAATTATACTGGAATTCCGCCGAGTCGTGCCTGTATTATAGCCTGCCATGTTCTAGGCCGGACACCTTGGTATTTAGCCGATACCAAATCACACTATATTAGTCTGGGACATCAAATACGACCCAAGGAACCATAACCATTGCTTCGAAATGATCAAGTTACATTTTTTGGCATTTTATGGCTATTAAACTGGAATTCCGCCAGTCGTGCCTGTATTATCGCCATCCATGGTCCAGGCCAGACGCCTTGGTATGGAGCCGATACCGGATCGCATGATATTTTTCCGGGAGATCAAATACAACCCAAGGAACCATAACTAACTCTTCGAAATGTTCAAGTTATATTTTTTGACATTTTATGGCAATTAATTTGGAATTCCGTCAGTCGTGCCTGTATTATCGCCTGCCATGGTCCAGGCCGGACGCCGTGGTACGTAGCCGGTACCGAATCGCATGATATTTGTCCGGTACATCAAATATGACCTAAGGAACCATAACCAATGCTTCTAAATGATCAAGTTACTTATTTGGCATTTTATGGCAATTAAACTTGAATTCCGCCAATCATGCATGTATTATCGCTTGCCATGGTCCAGATCGGACTCCTCAGTACGTAGCCGGTACCAAATCTCATTGTATTTGTCCGAGAAATCAAATGCGACACAAGAAACCATAACCAACGCTTCGAAATGATCAATATACATTTTGTCTTTTTATGCCAACTAAACTAGAATTCCGCCAGTCTTGTCGGTATTATCGCCTGCCATGGTCCAGGCCGGACGCCTTGGTTCCGAGCCACTACCGGATCGCATGATATTTTTCTGGGACATCAAATACGACCCAAGGAACTATAACCAACGCTTCAAAATTATCAAGTTACATTGTTTGGCAGTTTCTGGCAATTAAACTGGAATTCTGCCAGTCGTGCATGTATTATCGCCTGCCATGGTCCAGTCCAGACGCCTTGGTAGGGAGCTGGTACCGGATTGCATTATATTTTTTCGGGACATCAAATACGACCCAAAGAACTATAACCAACGCTTCGAAATGATCAAGTTACATTTGTTGGCATTTTGTGGCAATTAAATTGGAATTCCGCTAGTTGTGCGTGTATTATCGCCTGCCATGGTCCAGGCCGGACGCCTTGGTATGGAGCTGGTACCGGATCGCATGATATTTGTTCAGGACATCAAATATTTCCCAAGGAACCATAACCAATGCTATGAAATGATCAAGTTACATTTTTTGGAATTTATGGCAATTAAACTTGAATTCCGCCAGTCGTGCATGTATTATCGCCATCCGTGGTCCAGGCCGGACGTCTTGGTATGGAGAAGGTATCGGATCGCATGATATTTTTCCGGGACATCAAATAAAAACCAAGGAACCATAAGCAACTCTTCTAAAAGATCAAGTTACATTTTTTGGCATTTTATGGCAATTAAACTAGAATTCCGCTAGTCGTGCCTATATTATCACCTACAATGGTCCAGGCCAGACTCCTTAGTATGGAGCCGGTACCAGATATCTTGATATTTCTTTGAGACATCAAATACGACCCAAGGAACCATAATCAATGCTTGGAAATGATCAAGTTATATTTTTTGGCATTTTATGGCAATTAAACTGGAATTCCGCCAGTCGTGCATGTATTATCGCCTGCCATGGTCCAGACCGGACGCCTTGGTATGAAGCCAGTACCATATCGCATGATTTTTAACCGGGACATCAAATATGACCCAAGGAATCGTAACCAACGCTTCGAAATGATCAAGTTATTTTTTTGGCATTTTATGGCAATTAAACTGGTATTCCGCCAATCGTGCCTGTATTATAGCCTGCCATGGTCTAGGCCGGATGCCTTGGTACGAAGCCGGTACCGGATAACATGTCCGGGACATAAAATACGACCCAACTAACCATAACTAACGCTTCGAAATGATCAAGTTACATTTTTTTGGCATTTTATGGCAATTAAATTTGAATTCTGCCAGTCGTGCCAGTATTATCGCCTGCCATGGTCAAGGCCGGACACCTTGGTATGGCGCCAGTACTAGACCGCATCATATTTGTCCAGGACAACATACAACCCATCAAACCATAACCAACTCTTCGAAATGATCAAGTTACATTTTTTGGAATTTTATGGCAATTAAATTGGAATTCCGCCAGCCGTGCCTGTATTATCGCTTGCCATAGTCCCGGCCGAACGCCTTGGTACGGAGCCGGTACCGAATCACATGATATTTCTCCGGGACATCAAATATGACCGAAGGAACCATAACCAACGCTTCGAAATGATCAAGTTACATTTTTTGGCATTCTAAGGCAATTAAACTGGAACTCCACCAGTCGCGCCTGTATTATCGCCTGCCATGGTCCAGGCCGGACGCCTTGGTACGAAGCCAGTACCGGATCGCATGATATTTGACCGGGACATCAAATATGACCCAAGGAACCGTAAGCAACGCTTTGAAATGATCATGTTATATTTTTTGGCATTTTATGGCAATTAAACTTGAATTCCGCCAGTCGTGCCTGTATTATCGCCTGCCATGGTCCAG
>ML357963.1:0-13643 GCA_005239505.1 Nicotiana paniculata | reverse complement strand
GTAGATTTTCTGGAAAACATTTTTTTCTACCTGCACAGATTAGTATTGAATTAGTGTCCACAAATTATATACTGTCTGTGGTTGCACATTGTAAAGGCTACTCAGACTTCACCTCGACAAGTTTATTATAATTCATGCACACTACTACCTATTAGCTTCTTATATTTTATTTCTATACAAATTCATGGGATTCAAGAAATTCAGGTATGATTTCTTGCACTTCTTCAATTGATTTTGATATAATCCATCATACAAGTGTTTTAGTGCAAAATTTGACTTATGAATATTAGATATCGGGGCATCACATCATATGGCTTTTAATAGAACTCACCTACAAAACATAGTAAGCCTACCATATCCTCTATTAGTTAAACTTCCAAATAGTTACAAAGTCAAAGTAACTGAGATTGGAAATTTATTCCTAACACCTAAAATTGTCCTATATAAAGTCTTGTTCATTCCATCTTTCAAGTTGAACCTAGTGTGTATCAGTTCCCTAGCAGTACATCTCAAATGCATTGCATCATTCTTTGACACTTCCTGTCTACTGCAGGCCCCTTCACTGAAGAGGCCTCTGAAGATTGGTAAGTTGTTTGATGGGTTGTACTTTCTCTGTTCTAAGTGCCTGAAGAAATAACAAAATTCTGATCCTTCTTGTTTTTCTGTTCATACTGATAATGTAAATACTATGCACTGTTTATCCCACTCTTACAATTCATCCCCTATTGTAAATAATTCCATATACAACAGTGATAATAAAGTCAGTGTTTCTGGTTTGCTTTCTAATTCATCTCTTAGTGATAATGTGGATCTGTTATGGCATTTCAGACTTGGTCATGTACCCTTCAGTAAAATGAAAGGGATTCCTAATATACCTGCAACCTTTTCCACTAAACAACTTTTCATGTGTAACATTTGTCCTATGACCAGACAATCTAGATTTCCTTTTCCCCAAAGAACAGCTAATACTACTGAAATTTTTGAAATACTCCATGGGGATCTGTGGGTTCCCTATCGTGTGGCCACACAAACAATTTCAAGTACTTCCTAACTCTGGTAGATGACTACAGTAGGTTTACTTGGACACATCTCCTAAGCTGCAAGAGCAATGCCCTACAAGTAATAAAGGCTTTTGTAAGCATAGTGGAGAACCAATTCAAAACAACCATTAAATGTATAAGGTCTGGTAATGGTTTAGAGTTCATTAGTAATGAGGCAACCTCTTTCTTTCAATCCAAATGAATTAATCACCAAAAGACATTCCCCTACATACCATAACAGAATGGAGTGATGGAAAGAAAACATAAATATCTCCTTGAAGTAGCCAGGGCACTACTCACTCAATCCAAATTACCATTGAGATATTGGGGAGAGTGTATACTTCAACAACATTCTTCATCAATAGGCTTCCAACTACTCCTCTAAAGAACAAATGCCCCTTTGAGCTCCTATATAAAAAGAAGCCCAATTACTCTCACTTGAGGAATTTTGGATATCTATGTTACCCCACTATACCAAAATCTCTCAGGGATAAACTTGAACCAAGAGCTACCCCACATGTATTTGTAGGATATCCTTTTGGAACAAAGGGGTACAAGGTGCTAAGTCTGGCCACTAAGAAAATACACATTTCCAGAGATGTTTCCTTCTATGAGTCAATATTTCCCTTCACGCTCAATACTACTACAACTAGCACTCCACTTGTTTTTCCTAATGCACCATTCACTGATAATCTACCTAACCACACTGATACTTATGTATCCCACAACATCAGTGATCAGGAAAACATCAACCCCAAGCCCTGATATATCACATGTATCTTCTTCATATGAGTCACATGTTCCAGTATAACAACTACAAGACATGGTTTCACCCTAACAATCACTAGAAGAACCACTGGGTTTTAGAAGATCTAATAGGGAACACAAACTCCCTTCACATCTGAATGATTATGTCTGCAAGATACCAAAACTGGAATCTAACACTAAATTCTCCCTACATGCCATGTTCTCTCATAATAATCACATTGTTTCTGATGCCCTACATCCTGATAGTTAGCACAGTGTAGAGAACATTTGCAATGATAGAGAACCAACTTCATATTAAGAAGCTGCTATATATCCTGCATGGCAGAGTGCCATGACACAGGAGTTTGAAGTTTTACATGCTAATAACACATGGGACCTAGTCCTTTTACCTAAGGGAAAGCAACATATTGGGTGTAGATGGGTGTATAAAGTCAAACATAGAGCAAATGGCACTGTAGAAAGATACGAAGCAAGGTTAGTTGTTAAGGGGTATACTCAACATGCTAGTATAGATTATAGAGACCTTCTTTCCAGTGGTCAAGATGACCACTGTCAGGTCCCTCATTGCCATAGTAACAAAGAAAAAATGGCAAATCTCACAACTAGATGTAAATAATGTATTTCTTCATGTTGAAGTGCACTCTCCAGGGTTAGTGTGCAAGTTGAACAAGTCCCTTTATGGACTGAAACATGCAAGTAGACAATGGTATGACAAGTTGACTGAAGTCCTATATTCAGGAGGGTATACACACTCCATGCATGACTACTCTTTATTATACAGAAACAGAACTCTTTTATTATTTTTGTAGTAGTGTATGTAGATGATGTGTTGCTCACAGGGACTGACTCTAAAGAAATTAACCAGCTTAAGGCCTTCCTACATGACAAGTTCAAAATTAAAGATTTAGGGCAATTACATTACTTCCTAGGACTGGAAATCCTCTACAAATCAGATGGCATTATCATTTCACAAAGAAAGTTTGTTTTGGACCCGTTGAAGGAATATGAGTGTATTCACTCTCCAGCTTTGACTTCTCCCCTTGACTCTACAGTCAAATTAAAAGCTAAAGAAGGAACCCCATTATCTGATCCTACTTTCTACAGAAAGCTGATTGAAAAAGTAAACTTTCTTACTAACACTAGATTAGACATAGCATATGGAGTTAACATCTCAGCTAGTTTATGCAAGATCCTAAGAAGCCCCACTTACAGGTAGCCTATCACATGCTGAGGTACTTGAAAAAGGATCCCACTCTGGGCCTATATTTCAGTAATAAGGATGATCTTTCACTCGCTGCCTATTGTGACTCTGATTGGGCAGTCTGCCCTGATTCTAGAAGACCATTGTCTGGTTATATTGTGTTCCTAGGGGGAAGCCCCATCAGTTGGAAATGAAGAAAGAAACCATATCCCTTTCCTAAGCAGAGGCAGAATACAGTGCTCTTAGAAAAGTTGTTGGTGAATGTGAACAACTAATTTTTGACCACATCCAAATTCTATACTATTTTAGTGTAAATAATTCTTTTAGAATCTTAAATTTTTTAAAGTTTTATATATATATATATATATCTGTGTGTGTGTGTATTAAAAACAAGAAAGCAAAAATATTCACATACTTATGGTACAAATTTTATTTCTATTTGTAAAGAGAAAAAGAAAATTTACAAAATAAATATTTGATTTCTTTTAATTAGAATTTTAATAAGTAAATTATGGTATTTTTTCTTAGTATTATTTAAAGTACATGTAAATATTTAATTTTTTTATATTGTACGCAATATTGGTTAATCTTATTATATTTATAATTTAATTTATCTTTTAAAATAAAAGATAAAATGAAAAGATAAAAAAGAATGGGGATAAAGTTACGCTAAAAATAACAAACTTTATCTCAAAAATCTGATTTGACTAAGCTAACAAATCCCAACTTACACATTTCACTCTAACCTCTTCCCTCTATTACCCCATGATCACACACCCATAACATTACATACACACATGATCTCACTCTTGTATATAAAAGAGGACAACAAAAAAATTGAGGGAAAAAAACGGATGGGCAGAACAACATAATAAAAGAGAGTAAAGAACAACAAAAAGGGAGGAAAAACTGATGGGAGGCTTCTCTAAAAAACTTCAAAAAAACCCAGCCAAAGGAACCAAAACCTTGCCAAAATTAGCTAAAAACGCAGCAAAACCAAGTTCCAAAACCACCCCAAAATCTTTCTGAAATTCAGCTCCAAACTCAGCTGAAAAATAGCACTTTGAGGCCAGCAAAATAGTTCCGAATCAGCTCCAAAAAGTAGTTGAAACCTCTGTCCGAAACAGCTCCAAAATGCAGCAGTGAGAGCTGTTCGAAGCCATCCCGAAACCTGCTAAAATACCACAATTTTCTGTCCAAAATCTTCATTGAAGCAGTACTAATATGCAACATCTCCTCGGCAACAAAATAGCTGTCGTCACTCTCATTTTTTTTGCGGGCGAATAAAGCCTTATTTCAATCGGGGTGATACAACCGGAGTTTAGTCAATTTGGAATCGGGTTCGAGGTGCAGGTTTCGATTTGTGGTCCTTTAAGTGCGAGAATTTAGGAGTTTATCTACTCATGTATTGAAGAAGTTCATCTATACAAAGGTTCTTTTTCTTTTTATGTTATGGTTTTAGTTGATACTCTACTTTGGTTGGTCTTGTTAAAAGTTTTTTTTTCAATTGTCTTGCTTGTTTACTGTCACAACCCATTTTACCCTACGAAAGGTATCGTGACGGAACCTAGTCTCTACGACTAGGTAAGCTTAAAAATTTGCGGAAAATGATAGAATCAATAAAATAAAGACAGAAAAGAACTCAAGCAGATATAACATAGCTGCTTAACATATATACTTTCACTTCCTAAAACCCGGAATGTCACTATAGTCACAAGCTCTATACTAAATGTAGCTCTATACCATGAAACAGTGGAAAAATACATAAGTCTTCTATGCCTATACAAGAGAGAAGGGGACTCGTGGGATTCTGCGGACGTGGCAGAATTACCTCGTGGTCTCCTGGCAGCTGCTAGAACGACTCCTAGCCACGACATTGGGTGCTGGTACCTGGATCTACACACGGGGAAAACATGCGCAGGAAAGGGCGTGAGTACTCCACATTCGGTACTCTGTAAATGCCAAGCCTAACCCCAGTCAAGTAGTGACGAGGTCAGGTTGAGGCCTTACTGAGTTTTTAAAACAAGTCAATATACAATTTAAAACAGTGAAATATAGATAAGAAATGATAAACAGGATTAATGGAAACTGGAAGAATTAATAACAGAACGAGAGCCCTCGGCTCAACACAACATATATCTCAACAGTAAATGTGCAATGCAGTACACAGTGAAAGCTCCCGGATCTCAGTCCGTAGTCCCAATTTAAATATATTATGTAGTACAGGGGAAAAACTTCCGGATCTCTGTCCGTAGTCCCAATTTAAATATGCATTTCAGTACAGGAGAAAGCTCCCGGATCTCGGTCCGTAGTCCCAATTTAGATATGAAATGCATTACAGGGGAAAGCTCCTGGATCTTGGTCTGTAGTCCCAATTTAAATATGCAAAGCAGAAGTATGTCGGATACAATTTAATTAAACAGTCCAGGAAAAAAACATGCAAGAATAGAGTAAAGCTACCTAAGCATGGTGCGACTAGTAGCAAATAAGAGGAAATTAAGTGAGGACAGGTAGGCATGCTTACTCTTAAGCTAACTACTCAGTTAAGAGAGGAAACAATAATATATGAATGAAAATGAGTGATTTCATGGAAGTAAAAAAAGATTTTAGCAACAATGACCCGTGTACGCACTCGTCACCTCACGTACACGGCGTCCACGTAACAAAATCAGTATAAAAATACCTAAGGGGAAGTCCCCAACACAGAATTAGAAAATCCACTTACCTTGACTGCGCTAATCAACTCAATACCACGCTCTTGCCCCGAGTATCTGACTCTGAGTGGCCCAAATCTATTCAAATCGATTGCATGGTGTAAATATCACTCCAAGGGAACAAAATAGCTAATTATTTTTAAGCTAATACGTGAAATTAGGAAATTCGCCCAAAAAGTTTCCCGGGCCCATGTCTCGGAATAGGGTAAAATTTATATTTCCCGAACACCCATTCGCTCATAAACCCACTCGAACAAGAATCAACATAATCTGACATCTAAATCTCCCTAAATCCTCAGATTTCTACTTGGGAAACTTTCATCCCAATTTCATGGTTTTTCATTGATTAGATTGAGGAAATTGATAGAGATTATTAATATACAAATGGATTAAGGTTAGAAAACATTACCTTTGATTCTCCTCTTCAAATCCCACTGAAAATCGCCAAGTTCCGAGCTCACAATCGATTTTGGAATTATGAATTTCAAACCCTCGGATTTTTGGTATAACCAGCCCAGATGTTTCGCACCTGCGGTGCCGCACCTACGGTGCCGCACCTGCGGTGCCGCACCTGCGGTGCCGCACCTGCGGAAACACAATCGCAGGTGCGGAAACTCATTAAACGACCTGGGGTCGCACCTGCGGTGGCTGGGTCGCAGGTGCGGCTCCGCACCTACGGATAATCTTCCGCGCCTGCGAGTCGGGCCAACCTAAGATACGTCCGCACCTGCGTGGACCCCCTTCGCACCTGTGGAAATACCATCGCAGGTGCGAGACACCATAACCAGAATGGTTCAGCTGCTCTCAAAGTCCCAAACTCACCCGTTGGGCATCCGAAACAACCCCGAGGCCCCGGAGACCTCAACCAAACCTACCAACTGACCCTAATACCTTTTTCAACTTGGTCGAGCCTTAAAAACACATCTCATAACATAAAAATCATCAATTATGCATAGATTCAAGCCTAAGAACTTATGAAATTTCTAGAATCCACATCCGATGCCGAAACACGTCAAAACTCATCCGAATGACCTCAAATTTTGCACACAGGTCACAAATGACATTACGGACCTGCTATCACTTTCGGAATTCCATTCGGAGTCCGATATCAAAATTTCACCTATCGGCCGAAATTGCTGAAATTCTATCTTTCGCCAATTCAAGCCTAAATCCACAACTGACCTCGAAAACACATCCCGAACACGCTCCTAACCTCGAAATCACCCAACAAAGCTAAAGGAGTCGACGGAATTCCATTCCGGATCAGTCTTCACACAACTCTAGCTATGCCAGATTTCTAAAGCTAAATTCCGCATTTATGGACTATGTGTCAGAAATCACCCCGGATTTCATCACTCAACGCTCTGACAAGTTCCAATAACATAATTAGACATGGGAGAAGCGGTTAATAGGGGATCGAGGCGCTAATTCTTAAAACGACCGACCGGTTCGTTACATCCTCCACCTATTAAGAAAATCGTTCGTCCTCGAACGAGTATAGAAACATACCTGAAGCTATGAAAAGATGAGGGTACTGACTCAGCATATCCTGCTCGGTTTCCCAAGTCGCCTCCTCGACTGGATGACCCCTCCACTGAACCTTAACTGAGGCAATATTCTTCGATCTGAGCTTCCTGACCTGCCTGTCCAATTTAGCCACATGCTCCTCAACATATGATAGATCCTTGTCCAACTAGACTGAGCTGAAATCCAAGACATGAGTCGGGTCACTGTGATACTTCCGGAGCATGGAGATGTGGAACACCGGATGAACCCCTGTTAGGCTAGGAGGCATGGCTAGCTCATAAGCAACCTCACCAACACGTCGCAACACCTCAAAAGGTCCAATAAATCTCGGACTTAGCTTGCCTTTCTTCCCGAACCTCATGACGCCCTTCATAGGTGATACCCGAAGCAAAACCCGATCACCAGCGATAAATTCCAAGTCACGAACCTTCCCGCCCGCATAACTCTTCTGCGTGGACTGAGCTGTGCGAAGTCTCTCCTGAATCACCTTCACCTTGTCCAGGGCATCCTGAACCAAGTCTGTACCCAACAATCGGGCCTCGCCCGGCTCAAACCATCCCATGGGAGACCTGCACCGCCTACCATACAAAGCCTCATACGGTGCCATCTGAATGCTGGACTGGTAGCTATTGTTATAAGCAAACTCTGCAAAGGTCAAGTGGATCCCGTGACCCTACAAAATCTATCACACAGGCAGGGAGCATATCCTCGAGAATCTGAATCGTGCGCTCGGACTGCCCGTCAGTCTGAGGGTGAAAAGTTGTACTCAACTCTATCCTGGTGCCTAACTCCTACTGAATGGCTCTCAAGAACCGTGAAGTGAACTGTGTACCTCTGCCTGAAATGATAGATATTGGGATACCGTGCAGGCGAACAATCTCTCTGATAAATCTCATCCAACCTCTCTGATGAATATGTAATCAGTACTGGAATGAAATGGGCTGATTTGGTCAGCCGATCCACAATCACCCAAATAGCATCATGCTTCCTCAAAGTCCGAGGAAGTCTGACCGCAAAGTCCATGGTGATCCGCTCCCACTTCCACTCTGGAAGCTCAATCCGCTGAAGTAGCCCTCCCGGTCTCTGATGCTCACATTTGACTTGCTGACAGTTGAGACACTTGGCTACAAACTCCACTATATACTTCTTCATCCTTGCCACTAATAGTGCTGTCTCAGATCCTGGTACATCTTCGCAGTGCCCGGATGGATGGAATACCGCGAACTATGGGTCTCCTCAAGAATCAACTCCCGAAGCCCATCCACGTTGGGCACACAAATACGGCCCTGCATCCTCATCATCCCGTCATCTCCTATAGTCACATCCCTGGCATCACCCCGTCGGACTCTATCCTGAAGAACCAAAAGGTGGGGATCATCATACTGGCGCTCTTTGATACGGTCATGAAGGGAAGATCGGGCAACCACACAAGCTAATACTCGGCAAGGCTCAGAAAGATCCAATCTCATGAACTGACTGGCTAAGGACTGAACATCTAAGGCTAGAGGCCTCTCAGCTGCATGAAGGTATGCCAAACTCCCCAAACTCTCCGCCTGGCGACTCAAGGCGTCGTCCACTACATTGGCCTTCCCCGGGTGGTATAGTATAGTGATGTCATAGTTCTTTAGCAACTCCAACCACCTACGCTGGCGCAAATTTAGATCCTTCTGCCTGAATATGTGCTGCAAACTCCGGTGATCCGTGAATATCTCACAAGGAACACCATATAAATAATGATGCCATATCTTCAGGGCGTGAACAATCGCTGCCAACTCGAGATCATGAACAAAGTAGTTTTTCTCATGAACCTTCAACTGTCTGGACGCGTAGGCAATCACCCTACTGTCCTGCATCAACACCGCTCCCAAGCCAATCCTCGAAGCATCACAATAAACTGTATAGGACCCGAAACCGGTAGACAAAACCAACACATGAGCTGTAGTCAGGGCTGTCTTGATCTTCTGAAAGCTCTCCTCACACTCCTCAGTCCATATAAAAGATGCACCCTTCTGGGTCAATCTGGTCATAGGCGCTGAAATGGATGAAAATCACTCCACAAAACGGCGATAATACCCATCCAAACCGAGGAAACTGCGGATCTCAGTAGTTGAGGACGGTCTGGGCCAACTCTGTACCGCCTCCACCTTCTTCGGATCTACCTTGATCCCATCCGAAGATACCACATGGCCTAGGAATGCCACAGAATCAAGCCAAAATTCACACTTAGAAAACTTGGCATACAACTTCTTCTCCCTCAATGTCTGAAGCACGGTCCTCAAGTGCTGCTCATGGTCCTCCTGGGACCGAGAATATACCAAAATGTCATCAACGAACACAATGACAAAAATATCAAGATCAGGCCAAAATATGATGTGCATCAGGTGCATGAAGGCTGTTGGGGCATTGGTCAGCCCAAATGACATAACAAGGAACTCATAGTGGCCATATCTGGTCCTGAAGGCAGTCTTCGGGATATCCGGCTCCCGAATCTTCAACTGATGATAACCCGAACGAAGATCAATTTTGGAGAACACCCTAGAACCCTGTAACTTGTCAAATATATCATCAATGAGAGGCAATGGGTACCTGTTCTTCACTGTCACCTTATTCAGCTGCCGGTAGTCAATACACATACGCATCGAGCCATCTTTTTTATTCACAAATAATACCGGAGCGCCCCAAGGTGATACATTGGGCCTGATGAACCCCTTTTCAAGCAACTCCTGTAACTGCTCCTTCAACTCCTTCAACTCAGGAGGAGCCATGCGATAAGGAGGAAGGGAAATGGGCTGAGTGCCCGGCAACAAGTCAATGCCGAAATCAATATCTTTATCGGGCGGCATACTCGGAAGATCAGCTGGAAGTACATCAGAATAGTCCCTGACAACTGGAACTTACTCAACTGTAGGGGTCTCAACACTAACATCTCTCACATAAGCCAAATATGCATCACACCCCTTTTCAACCATCCGCTGAGCCTTAAGAAAAGAAATGACTCGGCGGGGAGTATACTCTAAGGAACCTCTCCACTCTAACCTCGGAAATCCTGGCATAGCCAGCGTCACGGTCTTGGCATGACAATTAAGAATAGAATAATAAGGAGACAGTCAGTCCATACACAATATAACATCGAAATCTACCATACTGAGTAGTAGTAAATCAGCTCTGGTCTCAAAACCACTGATAGCAATCAAACATGACCGATATACGCGGTCCACAACAAGAGAATCTCCCACTGGAGTAGAAACATAACAGGGAAACTCAAAGAATCCCGGGATATCCCCAGATGTGAACCAAAATAGGAAGACACATATGAATATGTAGAGCCTGGGTCAAATAATACCGATGCATCCCTATGAAAAACGGGAACAATACCTGTAATGACTGAATCTGAAGCAATGGCCTCAGACCGGGCCAGAAGAGCATAGTACCTGGCCTGGCCTCCCTCTCTAGGGCGACCTTGACCTCCCCGACCTCCCCGACCTCCACCTCGAGCTGCCTGAGGTGGTGGGGTAGCAGCTGGGGCTGGAAAAATAGCTGGAGGACCTGGTGGAAGACGTGGGGTCTGATAAGTCTGAGGGGGTGCACCCTGATAAGTCTAAGGTGGTGCGCCCTGATAAGTCTGAGGTGGTGCACCCCTCCTCGCTCTAGGGCAATCTCTGATCATATGACGAGGGTCACCACACTCAAAGCAACCCCTCGGAGGACGTGGATGCCGCTACTGACTCTAATATGGCCTGCTGGACTGGCCAGTGATAGCACCTCGAGCAGGAGGCGCCTGAGATACTGATGGTGCATAATAAGGCTCCTGAGGTCTAGGAGGAGCTGAAATACCACTGGCTGCTGGGAGAGCTGAATGAACGGGGCGACTCACAAAACCCCTACCATAGCGTTCTGCTGGTGCACGGGCTCCTGAAAAATGACCAGTCTATCGAGACCTCTTGGCCTCTCTCTCCTCCATGTTCCGGGCTAATATAGTCTCAATCCTCCGGGAAATACTCACGGTCTAATGGTAAGCAATATCGGTCTCCAGCTCTTTGCCATGCTGGTACGAATATTGGGGTGAAGTCCCTCAATAAAGCGTCGAACCCTCTCTCTGACAGTGTCAACCAAAGCTGGTGCGTGGCAAGCCAAATCGTTGAAACTGACTGCATACTCTGACACATTCATGGTACCCTGGCATAGCTGCTCAAACTCCGCACGCCAAGCATCCCTGAAGCCCTGAGGGACAAACTCAAGTAAGAACATCTCGGAGAACTGAGCCCAAGTAAGTGAAGCTGCCTCGTCCGGGCTACTAATCTCAAAAGCATGCCACCACTGATAAGCTACTCCCCACAGCTGGAAAGCAGTGAAAGAAACCCCACTCGTCTCCACAATACCCATAGTGCAGAGAATGCGATGACACCCCTCAAGAAAACCGAGGGTGTCATCCGAAGCTAGTCCGCTGAACTCAGGTGGGTGGTACTTCTTGTACCTCTCAAGTCGGAGATGCTTTGCCTCAGGAACAACTATCCTAGTCTCATGCTGGGCTGGAGCTGCTGGGGGCATAGGAATATACTCTGGAACCTGCCCAATATGAACCCTCTGCTCAGGAGTACGGGCTGCGGGAGTTTGCATCCCTCCCCCGACCTGGGATGTAGCTGGAGCTATCAGGAGTAGACCCACCTGAGACAGAGTACTGAAGGGACTCAAGAATTGAGCCAATGTCTCCTGGAGGTATGGAGTAACAGTAGGGACCTCATATGCCCCTCCAGCTGGAGCTGCTGGGGGCTCCTCCGCCTCTGCTCTAGCCGGTGCTCGGGCTAAACCGTGTGCTCGTCCTCTGCCCCGGTCCCTGCCTCTGGTGGCTCTGACTGGGGGCTCGGGTGCATGGTCATCAATACGTCCAGTACGGGTACGAACTATCTGCAAGCAAGAATAGAATAGAGAAAGAATTTGAGGATAGTAACTAGCACGATAAGAAATTCCAAAGAATTTGATTGTTCTTAACAGTTAATAGCCTCTCGAAGATAGATACGGACGTATCCGCACCGATCTGCGAGATTCTAATAAATCAGCTTGTGACTTGTGACTCCTATGAACCTAGACGCTCTGATACCAACTTGTCATGACCCATTTTGCCCTCCGAAAGGTATCGTGATGGCACCTAGTTTCTACGACTAGGTAAACCTAAAAATTTGCGAAAAACGATAGAATCAATAAAATAAAGACAGAAAATAACTCAAGTAGATATAACATAGAATCTCAACATACACACTTTCGCTTCCCAAAACCCGTAGTGTCACTATAACCACGATACTGGGTGCTGGTACCTGGATCTGCACATGGGGAAAACATGCGCAGGAAAGGGCGTGATTACTCCACATTTGGTACTCCGTAATNACCCCAGTCAAGTAGTGACGAGGTCAGGTTGAGGCCCTACTGAGTTTTTAAAACAAGTCAATATACAATTTAAAACAGTGAAATATAGATAAACAATGATAAACAGGATTAATAGAAACTGGAAGAATTAATAACAGAAAGAGAGCCCTCGGCTCAGCACAACATATATCTCAACAGTAAATGTGCAATGCGGTACACGGGGAAAGCTCCCGGATCTCAGTCCAGTAGTCCCAATTTAAATATGCTATGCAGTACAGGGGGAGAGCTCCCAGATCTCTGTCCGTAGTCCCAATTTAGATATGCATTTCAGTACAGGGGGAAAGCTCCCGGATCTCGGTCCGTAGTCCCAATTTAAATATGAAATGCAGTAGAGGAGGAAAGCTCCCGGATCTCGGTCCGTAGTCCCAATTTAAATATGAAATGCAGTAGAGGAGGAAAGCTCCCGGATCTCGGTCTGTAGTCCTAATTTAAATATGCAAAGCAGAAGTATGTCGGATACAGATTAATTAAACAGTCCAGGAAAACAACAGGCAAGAATAGAGTAAAGCTACCTAAGCATGGTGCGACTAGTAGCAACAAGTGAGGACAGGTAGGCATACTTACTCTTAAGCTAACTACTCAGTTAAGACAGGAAACAGTAATATATGAATGAAAATGAGTGATTTCATGGAAGTAAAAATAGGATTTTAGCAACAATGACCCGTGTACGCACTCATCATCTCACGTACACAGCGTCCACGTAACAAAATCAGTATAAAAATACCTAAGGGGAAGTCCTAACACAGAATTAGACAAACCACTTACCTTGACTGCGGTAATCAACTCAATACCACGCTATTGCCCTGAGTATCTGACTCCGGGTAGCCCAAATCTATTCAAATCGATTGCATGGAGTAAATATCACTCCAACAGAAAAAAAATAGCTAATTATTTTTAAGCTAATACGTAAAATTAGGAAATTCGCCCAAAAAGTCCCCCGGGCCCACGTCTCGAAATCGGGTAAAATTTATA
>MDKI01201708.1:0-20352 GCA_005239505.1 Nicotiana paniculata | reverse complement strand
ATTTCGAATAATGTCACTTTAAGTGGAAAAACTCCCATACCCCCTTTGGGGGCGTATGATAAAGGAGGTGTGACATTATTGTGATTGGATAGGGTAAGGAGAAGGGTGTTATGGTCAGAATAAGTTTTTGTGAGGTGGGTAACAAAAGCATTGAGAAAGAAATCTAACCAACTATCATTAACGAAACTTTGATCTGGGTGTTCCATGATCAAACCCTTAGACCTTCTTCTTTGATTAGATCATGTGAACTTGCAACCCTTATAACCAATATCAATAAGCTTGCAATTGCTAATATATTTTCATAGTAGTGATAGCCTACCACCAAACTTATCACTATCCATTAGGACATCGTTAAAATCACCACTAACCAACCAAGTCCTTTATAGCTAGTAGAAATATTATTAAGATTAGTCCAAAAAAATTATTTCTATTAATAGCACAAGTACCAGCATAAATAGAACTAAAAATCCAAGTTTTTTTTGTATAAATTACCTCAATCATTGCATGAATAACTTGATCTCTTCTAGTGAATCTATGGACATTGACAGTGTTGATATTCCAAAGGATTACCATCCCACTTGTTTGACCCTCCGCAGGCACTTCTATCATATTGGTGAAGTCATGATCATTTAGGAGAGGGGTATGCGAGATTATTTTTGTTTCTAGCAAAGTCACAACACAAGGTCTGTGAGTGCCTATTGAATCCCTAAAATGTCTACGAAAGGTATCGTTGTTGGCTCCTCTCACATTCCACAAAATAATACAAGCAAGATTATTCATTTGTGGCACTGGTGGGTTGATCACATTCCTCCCCTCCTACGGTGAGAGAGATGGGGTTTGCCTCAGACATGGAACTAAGATTACTGTATGTTTTCTCAAAGTCGGATCCTGGGGGTGTCGAATGTCCAGGGAGCACTTGTATAGTGCCATTGGACAACTGAAGATGTACTTCTTGTCCTGCATTTCCCTAAATAGTAGCACCTTTACTTCTCCTAGACTTGCAAATTCCACTGTTAGTTCGTGGTGGTGTAGGTCTATTTCCCTTTCCTCGACCTCCTGGTTTGGAACTTGAGAAAAGTCGGGGTGAGGTATGCTTTCTTGGGTTTGATGATAAGGTGGGAGATTCCAGTGTGCCTGCATTTCCTGGACTAGGCTGGGGTTGAGATTCAGAGCTAATGGTTGTAAGATTTGACTTAGCCATGTTTGGTTCACATAATAGTTCATTGCTAGGTGCATCCCCTCCGATACTAATTGTGCTAGATATTGAGGATTTTAAACGATTAACACAGTTTCTTGGCCATTGATCAGCATGTTGAAAGAAATCGCATGGCCCATGAGCCCCATCTCTAACCAAGATAGGGATTGTTGATTCGGAGGTGGTGGTGGAGATGTGTAGTAGTGTGGGGGTTGGGTAATGGAAGAGGAAGGTTGTTAGCTACGTGGTGATGGTGGTTCAGGATTTGAATGAGCCTTAATCTTCTCCTTAGAGATAGAGGGATCCTTGGTGTGTTTACTATTCTGCTTTATGGAGGCCTTGTATTCAGAGTGATGGGTGAGAATGGTAGGCATAGGTAAATCAATACTTATATCATCTATTTGCATGCATATCGTTTGGGCTGGCGTGGTAGATTTAGCAAAATATTCAGGGAGGATTTCGATAGGTTTTTGGTGATTTTCGTTTGACACATGGCTTGTGCATGCAATGGTAATGGACAATTATGGAGAGGTAAATGGGGTGAAGGTTTTATTTTCCACAGTTTTGGCATGCAACTGACTCTTGTTGGTTTCATCAACAGAAGGTTGCTGTTGAGTGGAGAGATTAGTAGGAGGATTAGTAGGGTTAAAATGATTTAGGCATGGTTTGTTAGTAAGAGGAAGAGGTAATGAGTGGAAAGGGTAAGGTAACACGTGGCTAACGCCCTGCGAGTTGGGCTCCACATCAGAATCCATGCATTGGTCCTCATCGGGGTCTCTTCCTATGCTTGAGGTTTTTTTATTGTTTACAGTGGGCTGAATTTGCAGAGCTGCAAATTTGTTCGTTTTTTCGAGAAGGTTGAGGTTTGGGTCTTGCATGGGGGAGTATAATCTTTTCTAGTTAGAGCCAATTTCCCCGAAGAAATCTTTATTAATTTATTTAAGTTTTTGGGTATTTAAAAACTTACCGATGTCTGCATCAAAATTCTTGACATTAATACCTTTGTCTTCAAGAGTCGGAGGTGTATTCTGTCGTGGGGGATGGATCTCTTTCTTGAAAAGAGACCGTTTTCCAGTCTTCTTCAGATGGTTTAGCCATTCGTGTAGTGAGGTCCTCTTCCATGGATGTTTGCTCCACTGAATTTAGTGCTTTGGTGTCAATTTTTGCATATGAACAACTGGATTTTGTATGGCCAAGTCTGCCGCAATTCTTACATAAAAAGTTTTCTCCTTCATATTGAATTATTTGTCTGTGTTTACTAATATAGATATAGGATTTTACTGGAGAGTCCATCGGAACTTCGAGGCAAAGTCTAGCGTATCTGCCTCTTATGGTTGCAGATGTGCATGCATCGATCTTCAGAAGCCTCCCAATTTTATTGCCAATCTTTTGAAGAATGAGCCCATCATAGAAGTCTATTGGTAAGCTGGAAAGGCGGATCCAAATTGCTGATATGTGTGGTCTTGCCTCAATGGCGACAAAATTTGGCGATCATTTCTGTATGGATAGGTAGTAGCCATTAACGAATCATGGTCCTCCTTGGATAGCTCTTACCATATTTTCCTCTAGGTTGAACTTGACTATATAGTAATCCGCACCCAAATCGATTAGAGGGAAAGATTATGTGGATTTCCACATTTTATGTAATTTTTTTTAGATAGAGGTGCTGGACTCTTTTGCCAAGTATCTTTATAATTAGGGAATGCCTCCGTGGGTGGTAGATGCATTGTAGTTCATCTGTAGAGAGATTTATTTGTAGGTCCTCTTCCTTTTTTTGTTGGTCCTTGTCCATGTCTTCATTTCTGTTCCCAATCTCCATTGTAGCGAAAACTGTTGGCATTTGGATAGAGATGGGTTGCTATGGGGAGTTTGAGAGGAGGATCTTTTTGAAAGAAGGAATTGGTTCATTAAGAGTGGTGTTTGACTTAGATAGAGATTCATTTGTGATAGTGGTAAGTATCCGGTGGTTTGGGGAGAATGGAGGAGGGGATCAATGATGGTGTTGTAGAGAGCATTTTACTCTTTTTTTCGATATGTGGTCTCGAATTTTCTTAACAATTTAATATGCTTATTTGCGCCAACCTTGGCGGAGTTCCCTCCAAAAAGAAGTAACTGTAGTATAAATGTACAAAGTTTAAGGCTAGATTTTACAACGAATTTTCACAAATAATTGGGAAAGCTTTAATTTTAAAAGACGTCAATGAATGTGGTCAATCCAGCCAGTAGGATTAGATAGGCCTAGCTGTATATTCATATGCTAAAAAAGTGTGATTAAATATAAGAAAAAAGTGTAGAACTTATAACTTTTTGCCTATATATATGTGCAAAATTATGGATGTCATTCTTTTAAAATATAATGTCTTTGCATAATTGGAATTCTCGTGTTCTTAGACTTTAAGTATCCAAATTTGAAGGAGTGCATTTTTTCAGGTTTAATTAAAAAGGTCTCTTGTAATCATTGGGAGGTCCTTCTATCATATATCGAATACACATTAATTTCAAATTAGATGAGGTCGACTGTATGAGACGATGTTTGAGAAAGCTAATAAGCTAGTCAAATTAGCTTATAAATATTTTTTAGCTTATCTGTGAGTGTTTTAAGCACCAAAAGTATTTATAAGTGAAAATCAATCAAAAGCCATAAATTGATCACTTGCCAAAATGCTACGGTTATCTCACAATTCTAAGCTTCAATGCTCTAGAATGTTCTAGGAGAAAGAAGAGAAGACATATTGCAGAAGAAGAAAGTGGAAATACCACTGTTTCATCGCCACTAATGAGTATATATACAAATATCCTAACCGACTAACAACCTAATTAACCTCCTAAATACATCTTACAACTAACTTAAATTATCCCTGTTGGCATCCAGCTGTACCCAACTTGCCACACGTCCAACATCACAGTGCATCTCACAATACTCCCCCTCAAGTTGGAGGGTGCAAGATATTCAACACTCCCCGCTTGCTCAATAGATGTATATGTGTTGCATTACCTAACCCCTTAGTCAAAAGGTCTGCTAATTGATCCCTTTTAGGAACATATACATGCTTGATCATTCCACATTTAATCTTGTCTCTAATGAAATGATAGTCAATATCTATATGTTTTGTCCGTTCATGAAAAATTGGATTGGCTGCTATTTGCATAGCAACCTTGCTTTCAGTGTGCACAATTACTAGTTCTCTAGCTGTAATTTTTAACTCTTGCAAAATCCCAGTAGCCAAGTAATTTCTGCTACTGCTGATGCCATGCTTCTGTATTCTGCCTCTACTGAGCTTCTAGATATTGTTTGTTGCTTCTTTGACTTCCAAGATATCAAAAAATCACCAAGCTTCACAACATACCCTGTCACTGACCTTCGTGTATTTGGGCATGATGCCCAATCTGAATCACAGCAACATGTCAACTCACTGGCTTCTGTAGCCTGTAGCCAAGTTCCTTAACCTGCTATACCTTTTAGATATCTGACCAGCCTTGTTGCAGCCTCCCAATGAGTGTGCTTGCATGAACTGGCTGAGTGTCTGGACTGCATATTTGATATAAGGTCTTGTGATGGTAACATATATTAGCCTCCCAATTAACTTCTGTATTTGTGATTTCATCACCTTTGATTCCAACTGCCTTATCATACTCCATAGTTATTACTTTTAGATTGGATTCCAAAGGTGTGTTGGACACCCTAGCACCACTCTGACCTAGATCAGAAACTAACTCCGATACATGTTTCCGTTGATTTAGGATGACACATGACTTAGACCTCAAAACTTCAATGCCAAGGAAATACTTGATCTCTCCTAGGTCTTTCAATTTGAATTTTTTGTGCAACACTCATTTAGATTCATCAATCAACTCAGTGTTGCTTCCAGGGTGATTAAATCATCCAAATACACTAGAACACTCACCATATCTTGTCCCATTTTAAGGTAAACAATGAATAGTCATAGCTGCTCTGCATGAAGCCTTCTTCTACTGATGTATCTGTTAGTTTAATATTCCATTGCCTAGATTCCTGTTTCAATCCATATAAGGACTTAAGCAATCTGCAAAAATTTTGCTCCCCCTGACTCCCGAATCCTTCTAGCATCTCCATATAAACTTCTTTATATAGATCACCTTCCAAGAAGGCATTATACACATCTATCTGATACAGATTCCAGCACTTGGAGACCGCTAATACAATCACTTTCCTCACTGCAACCATCTTGACCACAGGAGAGAAGGTGTCATGATAGTCCAATCCTTCTCTTTGACTGTAGCTCTTTGCAACTAGCCTTGCCTTAAATCTTTCAATCTCACCATTAGCCTGGTATTTGATATTGTATACCCACTTTGAACCAACTATATTCTTACCCTTAGGAAATGTTACCACCTCTCAGGTCTTGTTTTCTTCCAAGGCTTTAATTTTTTGCTTCATGGATTTTACCCACCTTTTATCCTTAATTGTTTCCCTAAAGGCCTGAGGTTCAATTAAGGTAGAAAACTTGGCAAGATAGTTGTGATAAGTTGGTGTAACCTTGCCATAAGACAAATGATTGGAAATAGGATGTTTGTTGCATGTTCTGCCACTTTGGACTATATAGTCCTTCATCCAAATAGGTTGCTTGCTTGTTCTGGTAGAATTCTTGACGGTTGTAGGTTGATCATGTGTCATTACTTCACCCTCGTCAACCTGCAACTCCTCAAGAGATGAAGTTGCACCTGTATGTGTCATCAGTTCTTCTTCATCAGTAGGTAAGAGTGTTTATTCTGCACTAGTGATATTTTGCCCTTCACTATGATCTTCAATGCAATAGTCCTGTTCCACAACATCAGGTCCTTGATCAGGACTGTTATTTGGTGTTCCTCATTTGCATAACAACCATCAAACAAGTTGTTCTGCTCTAAAGGAGCAGGAATGTCATGGAGTTTGGCCTGAGTTGTGATGGATGCCTTGGCAAAAGGAAATTTTATTTCCTTGAATATGACATCTCTACTTACAAAAAAATTGATGTATGTGAAGGTCCAAAAGTATGTAACCCTTCTGAGTCTCTGAATATCCTATCAACACTACAGCTCTAGCCATTTCTATGAACTTGTCTCCTTTGAGTACATTTGTTGCATAACATAGACATCCAATAACTCTTAGATGTGTTAAAGAGGTCTTATTCTTGTATAGAAGTTCATAGGGGATTTTCCCTTGAATCACAACAGAACTCAGTCTGTTCATCAAATATACTTCATCTTGAATGCAAATACCTTAGTATTTGATTGGCACTTTGGATTGGAATCTCAATGCTCTGGCTATGTCTATAATGTGTCGGTGATGCCTTTCTACCACCCCATTCTGTTGGGGTGTATGCACATAGCTACTCTAATGAACTATCCCTAGATCTTGAAACAATGAACTGCATTGTGAGTTGAAGAATTTTGTTCCATTATCAGTCCTAATCACTTTCACCATGACCCCAAACTGAGTCTTAACCATGGCAAGGAAAGACTTAATAATAACTATAACTTCTGTCTTAAGCTGCAGTAAGTAAATCCATGTATATCAACTATAGTCATCAACCGCAGTTAAAAAATAGTACTTCTTGTAAAAGGTTGGTGTTTTATAAGGTCCCCAAAGGTTCATATGTACTAGACAAATGTAGAAGCAGCTCTTGAAGTACTGGTAGGAAATACCAATCTAGTCTGTTTTGCTAAAGGACAAACTGGACACTTATTTAGCAAAGTACTATCTACATTACTATGTACAATTTTCATATACTTCATTGTTCACTAAGAAGGATGACCCAGCCTCTTGTGCCACAAGCTGCAATCCTCCTCTCAAGCTATTGCCATTATTCTATGTCATGTGTCTTTTTCACTACCAAGTCCCTTCTTGAAGATGTAAAGATCACCTCTTTCTCTACCGATCCCCTTCACCCTGCCACTGTAAAGCTCCTGAAAGATGCAGAAGTGAGGGAAAAAGTCTATTAAACACATAAGTTCCTTGGTCAGTTTTGATACAGATAGTAAATTGTACTTACAGTCTGGGACAAATAGCACATTTGTAATTCTCTTGTTATCAAATAGAGAGGCTTCACCAGTGTGTATTATGTTTGCCTTAGCTCCTGTAGGTAAGTGCACTTTGTCACATATGTGTGACTGTGAGAAGTGACCAGGTTCTAATAGGTCTTTGTTTGACACTACATGGTGTGATGCTCCTGAATCAACAATCCATTCATCATTAGTCAACCTTGACAAAAATAATATAGCACTACCTGTCATGTTAACCTGAATGTTGTCTTCTGCATCCTTATTCAACAAGTTGAGAATCTGGTTGTACTATTCCTCAGTAAAGTGATGAATTTTTCCTTCTAAAACTCCTTCAAGGCTATGTTGTGCTTGTGTTTGACTTTCCATGTTGTTGAAGGCATTGTTCACAACAGCAAATGATTGTCTACCATTCTCAGGTTGTCCTCCATAGCTAGCTGGATCTCTATAACCAGCTTGACCTGCAACATTTCCACTTCCATAGGCAGTATTTCCATTTCCATAAGGTCCTTTCTTCTTTTGCTTGAAATCAGTAGAGTATCCAACTAGTTTATAGCAATTCTCTTTTGAATGCCCCTTCGTGTTGCAATACCCACACACTATAAAGGACCTTTTACCTTTGTAAGCCTGTCCACGATTCATCTGCATATCCATTGGATCTGCTTTCTTAGCAGACAGTTTTAAACCAACAGAGTGTTGGCTTTCATCCTCAACTATCATGGCATAAGCCTGATTAAGTGTGGGCACAATAGTTTTCAACAAAATTTTTCTTCTAGCTTGGTCATACGAATCATTTAAACCACTAAGAAATTGCAGTAACCTCTATTGATAGAAGTGTTCAATATAAGCTTTTGACTGAACACAATCATAACCAGGTGGAGGCACCATTGCATCATACTCAACCCAGAAATCTTTCAATTTTGAAAAATAGACAAAAACTGAATAAGTACATTGTGATAGTGTCGCAATTTGCCGGTGAATTTGAAAGATCCTCATGCGATTTACTTTGTCAAATTGCTCCTCTAAGTCTTGCCAGATAGAATGTGAGTCAGGTGCATCTACAATTCACTGAGGAGGTCAACTGATACTGTGTTCATGATCCACGAAAAGGACTGTTGCATTGCATGTCTCCCATTGCTCATGCAACTCCTTATCAAAGGATTCCCGCTTACAAGTTCCGGTTACAAACCCTAATTTCCTCTTCGCCATGAGTGCATCCGCATCGATCTGCTCCACATTCCATAATTCTCCAATCCAGTGAGTTTCACAGGAATCAACACCATACCAGGTGTATCTCCTAGGTTCATGAACATGGGGTGAGTGTAGGTGAGTTTGTCCGCCATAGCTGAGCAAAATGAGCAGACTTTGATTCAATTTTCTTCACTACTAATCTGCAATCGCGAATCTCGAATATCTATTTAACGATCGACCGCTTTGATATCATGCCATAATGCTACAATTATCTCAAAATTCTAAGCTTCAATGCTGTAGAATGTTCTTAGGAGAAAGAAGAGAAGACATATTGCAGGAGAAGAAAGTGAAAATCTCATTGTTTCATCGCCACTAATGAGTATATATACAAATATCCTAACTGACTAACAAGCTGATTAACCTCCTAACTACATCTTACAACTAACTTAAATTATTCCTGTTGGTATCCAGCTGTACACAGCTTGCCACATGCCCACCATCACAGTGCATCTCACAATATCACTACTTAGGATTTTTAGTATATATATAAACCTTTTTGACTTGACCAGACCTCTTACTATTTTATCTTTTGATATATTTTGTAATTATGCAGTGTTCCTACAATATAGTTATGTGTTTTTTCTCTATATTACCCGAATTATATAGCATGGAGATATACTTCTCTTTTCTTAATGATTTCACAAGGAGAAATAAGTCCGTTTTAACTATCAGTTCCGACGCACCTTCCCGTATAGAATTGCTCTTAATTTTCTTCTAAAATTTTACGCCTTTAGGTGGTGCCTTCCTTTTATATAATCCCAGCAAAAAGAGCACATAACAGAGGGACACTCCATCTGACCTCTGTTCATTACATCCAAAAGACCATCCTTATAACTGCTAATAGAATAAATACAAAGATAGAGTAGCTTTCTTACCAATATACAAAAAGCACATATCAAATGTACGTAAGAAAGTCTACCTGCGTATGAAAGGAGCTCTCAGAAAGAGCTATATAGAAAATTACATAGATTCAATAACAAATTTCCTCCTTCCCTTGTAATTACTCTTACTTTAGCTTTCTAAACTAGAATTAAAGTTCTTAACGTATAAATTTTTTATACCATCAGATCAGAAAGAATTTTGTACACTACAGTGCACAAATTAACTAACCCTTTAAACTATATCATGTCGTTGGGAGCCAAATAGGAATTTTGATCAATTTTTCATCTAACCCCCCAGAACCTTGTACGTACATATATACGAATTAGTTTAAAGAAACTTGTATAATGTATTAGTATAAAGAAATCTAACGGATGGATATATCGAACATTCGATTACATTAAGCAATCCATTGAGGGTACTGTTGGTCTATGTTGCTAAAATTTTCAAAAATGTTGAGGGGAACGTTAAACTCTACTCTCAAGCATAGTTAGCCAAAAAATATGCACCTTTAATTTATTAGTTTCCCTAAAACAATGTCTTATCAAATATACACCATCCAATATTTCCCGTTTTAGGTCTCTATTTTGAAACAACTCCCACAAGAAGAAAGGAGAGGTTTTTGGATGGTAAATCCTTTATGTTCGATCTAGTTGTGCCTTTATTTCAATATATTGATCTATATATGCTTACAAAAGCATTGTATTACTCAGAATATACTAGTATACATGAAATTAATGCTGATTAAAATATACTACTAAATCATTTTCAACTACTAAAGCCTAATTATCTAACATCAATGAGGGAGAGAGAGTGAAATTGCAATATGGTGAGAAGAATGTGTGAAAAGTATTATTTTTTCTGTGGAAATCATCACTATTAGTTGTTGATTTTATTTAACCAAAAAGCAAAACACAAAGGCAGAAGAGGAACTAGACAGAAAACCTCTATGGAAATCAAGTTCGGGAGAAAAGATTGAAAACCTCTATAAGTTGGGGAGAAAATTAAGAAAACCTCAATTCTCTATATATCCCCACCTATATACCAACCCGTTTATTGCCATCAATATGATCCACTTCGTCCATATATTATAGTTATCGAAAGTAGACAAAGTGAAATTGCACCGTACACTACTAGAAATCCGTTAAAAATCCACCAACCAATTACCGACAGAAAACACGACCATTTATGTGTGGACGGTATCTTAACGGTCGGAAAGAAATACCGACCAACGTTGGTCGGAAATTACCGACCAGCGTTGGTCGGTCAATTAAATTAAAAAAAATATTGCAAAAAAACCGACCAAAGTTGAACGATTTTTTCGAACCAAAGTTGGTCGGTATTTTAATTATGTAATTAAAAGATTCACCATCTGGGAATCGAGCCGGGGTCTGTACTTTGGCAAGATACTATTCTACCACTAGACCGTTGGTGCATTTTGTTTTAAGATTGTCTTTTATTTGATTTATGCTCTTTAATTGTATTTTCGCACGAAATAACCGACCAACACGGGACTCAAAAATAATTTGCTGCATTTTTGCGCCAAAAAAGACCGACCAAAATTGGTCGATTTCGTAAAAAAAATTAAAAAATAAAATATTTTGAAAAACTGACCTTTTTCTTGATCAGAAAAATATTTTTCGCTCAATCTCTTGTTATTAAAATTTCTTCACTGCCCATATTAGAATCCATAAAATCTCGACGGAACAATCTTTTTCGCAAATAAAGAAGATAATGATAAATAAAAAAAATCTTTGGCCTGAAATAAAAGACATCGCCGAGGGAAATTAATTTTCTATGTAGAACAATGTTCTTAATGGGGTGTTAAGATTGAGAGCCACTTGAACATTGAGAGAAATCAGTGGAAGGAGTAATTTATGAAGAGAAAGTAGGAAAGTGAGAGCTGGAAAAATAAAAATTGGTGTGAGATGTTCATGGAGAATATGGTCATAAAAGAGGAAAAGGGGGAAATAAGGTGCAACGGATCGGAGACGGGGAAAGTAAAAAAAATCTGAAGGGATACAATTTTTGGCTGGAATATTCTGATGAGGTGAAGAAAGAAGGTGAAGGGAAGGATTTTTTAATTTCATTTATTTTTATTTTTGTTTTCTCTTACTCTTTTTTTTCTTTTCTTTTTTTGGACACACATAGAGTCCACCATTTCTATTTAGTTATACGTGGCACTTTTTTTTTTTTACTGAGGGGATGCCTTGCCACCGTGGACATCCATTAGGGTTGGGGATATATTTGTCTACTTTCTTAACGACAGGGACATATTTGGACGGATAGTAAAATTAGAAAAGCGTAAATAATTTATTAAAGTAAAGAGATAAATTTGACCTTTTTCCCTTTTTAATTTATTCCTCCACATGATAGCAATATTTTTTGGATATATTGCAGCATCAAGCATTTATTTTCAGATCAAGTTATTGAATCAGATTACGTTATTCCAACTTTTCATATTATTTTTCATCTAAAATTATTTTTCCTGATATATCTATTGCTTAAGTATATATTGTTCTTTTAATATTTATTAGAATCTAAATATGTCAAACCAAAAGCATGAATTTGGTTATTCAAAACTTCAAAAATTTAATGCCTCTCATTAAAGTTTGGCTTTAATTAGGCCCATTAGTATTGAGCCACCTTGGCCAAATCATGTCTTAGTTATAATGATTAGTTTATATGTGAACTCATATACTGTAGTAAGTCAACAATTGAAGAAACCATTTTGTGGAGAGAGACCATAAAAATAACCAAAACAACAAACACATACTAGCTTTCAATTCAGAACACAAAACGATCGATACCATTCTTCAGAAAAAGGAAAAGAAAATAAAAGGTGGGCAGCTAGCTAGCCTATACTTGTATTACTGTCGAATCCTAGCTAGCTTAACACTTAACCCCACCCAAAAAAAAAAAAAAAACAAATCTCACAAACAATAACAATGACAACAATAACAACATAGACGCGTTCTGCTCAATAGGATCGGAGAAATTTAAGAGTCAGAGTCGGAAGATGATTCATCGTTCTCCCACTCAGGGTTGCTAGTACCAAAACATGGTGATTGACCTCCCAGCTCACGTCTAGCAGTTAATGTTGTTGCTATTACCAGAAATTGATGATTCATCGTTTTAAGAACTTCCGCCCTATTATTCATCCAACGTTCAATGGTATGATCTAATATAGGTTTTTGTCTGGACACGTTACTATTGGTCTCTTCCAGCTGTTTATTAGCATTATTCTTCTTCTTATCTTCTTCCTCTTTATTCTTCATATTTAACCATTCTAACTCTTCCGTCAGTAGCCAAACCTTATCCTTCATTACTTCTGAAACTACATCGTCCGAAGAAGAGATAATACTTTTCCTCTTGCCACTTTCAGCAGGAGACTTACTTCTCTGCTGCCGTGGTGGTAGTGGCGGCAACGATGCAAATGTCTTCGCTATTTCAGCATCCATTACTTCCTTACCTTTGTCACTACCCCTTGTTACCGCCACAGGTTGATGTACACACTGTAGATTGACTGAACCTGTAGAAGTGCTTTCAACTGCAGTAACCCTAAATGATTCGGCCAGAGAGTTCGCGTTGGCATTTGAATTTTCCATGTTTGCGTCGGCTGCAGGAGCATCGGGTTGGGTGCGCGGCGGCGGCGGTGGTGGTGGAGGGATGATTGCTGATGAAGGTGCGGCGAAAACAGGAGGAGTAGAGTAGACAAGGCGAGTGTCATCGTAAATCTGTATATGAGCGAAAGAACACAAATAATTAATTAGGCTTGAAACACGTTAGATAAGCTTAGCGTCACTCTCTTTCGTGAAATTGATATAAAATCAAAGGGCAAACAAATTTAGTGCATATGACAAGCAGGGCGGGATTTAGGGGTTTCACTCCAACCCCTCCGAAGGAAAATTATACCGTATATATAAAACAAAATTTATTTTGTGTCTCTATATATTATATTTTGAAATCCTTACCGGCCAAAAACATAGTTCAATGGTCTTGAGGGTTTAAAACTTTTGTAAGGTTGCTAGTTGACAAGCCTTTTGAAATTTTAATTAGGAAAACAAGAACTATTTTTTAATTTGAAGTGTTAAATCCGAATAAGAAGAAAGTGAGTGTTATTAGGTAATCCCAAAATAGATGTAGAACTAGAAAGAAAGTGAAGGACTATTCATAAGGGAGAAAAGCACCAACTAAATCAAAATGAAAGGAAGCATCATTTCATTTGAATGCAACTAGTCGATAGATGGAAAATTAGAAGGTAGATAAAAAATTTCTTCATGTAGTGAATAACAATGTATAGGAAAGAAAAAGAAAAAGAAGACATCATTTATTTATTTTAAAACAAAACCTGGTGTGATGCAACTGGAGGTGGGAGGTTGGCGGTATCCACCCTAGGGTGAAAACTTCTAGAACAACCGCAGGTTAGACAGCGCAAAGCTTGTGTGCTACCGGGAGGACCCCCGGGAGCAAAAGCTAGACAGCCATCAGTGTCATAGGTCATGGCACCAGTTAAGCGATTGCGAATGCACTCACCATAAACCGCTGGACTAATCACAGGCCTATTGTTATTAGCCCTAGCAGCTTGATTAGCTCTGAGCATGTTGTTATTAGCCATTGATTAATACTAGCTACTCAAGAAGAAGAGAACTTAATTTGATTGAGAGGTGTGATGAAACTTGAAATATGGGTACTCTTATATAGTGGAAGTTTGTTGAGGTTTAAGGGGTTTATAGTCTTTTCCTTTTTACGGCTGGGGTGCGGTCAAAAGTAGAGATTAAAATGGAGATGAGATTATATTAGGGTAATCTTATATCACCCTTTTCAAATTAATAATAATAGCGGTAAAAAGATTTAAGTTGTATACATAGGTAGTACATACATTCTTTTATTTTATACTGTTTCATCAGTTTAACACATGATAACATGTTAATTAATATTTAATGATTTGTAAAACTTTGTGTTTTAAGTATATAAACAATCACTAGCTGCTATACCAAGCATGTACCCTGAGCAACGTTAATTATATCTATGTTTTGTGAGTTTAATTTTTTTTTTTGAACTCTGTTTAATTGGTAATTTTATTAATTAAGGACATGCATTTAAAAAAATTTAACCTCTTATGTGAACATTTGGTTCAGATATCATATTATTCGGTAAGAACTTGATAATTAATAGTAGAGTATACATTGAACATTGTCCTAAATTAAATTGACTACTTGAAGAGCAGATTTATATTAATTAGATTTTATTACTGTTATATAAAAGATTTGGAAGTTTGTTTGTGTGTATTAAATGTAAAAACATCTCATATTAGAAATGGCATTTCATACTTATCTCCAAAATCTAGCTGACTGGGCTACACTTAAGCAGTAAAAAAAAGGCCGTTGGTTAGGAATATTGAGAGAGAAATTCAAAAATGGTCAAATTTAAAAGTGATCGTTCAAAAAAAGTCACAATTTTAAAAGTAATCAAAATTTAGTTACTTTTTATGTAAAGATAAATCTGAACGAAAAATACTCCAGTATAATATACTGAAATATGTTGGAACCAGCAAAGTATACCGGTCAAATATAATATACTGAAAGTTCATACACATGTGCTCGAATCTCCATTATATTATGCTGGAACTTTCCACGTGTTGGAGTTCGAGCATAATATGCTGGAAGTTCATACATAGGTGCACCGAACGCCAGTATATTATGTTGGACCGATCTCTATTGCAACAAAATAGTGGCTATTTTTCATTGACTTGACAAACACTAACTATTTTTAAATGATCAGTACGAAAACTGGCTAACCCGTGCTATTTTTACGAATATTTATGACGAAACGGTTATTAATCTGTATTGCTGTAAAATAAAACAATAATAATTTCTGAAAAAATACAGAAACAGTAAGAAACCTCACTAGCGCGAGCTCTAGCGCGGGATTAGCGCGACCGCACTAGTGGAATATACCAGGGACAGTGAGAAAACTGACTAGCGCGTGCTGAGCGCGGGCGCGCTAGTCCAGGCATCCTTAGTTTTTTTTTCTATGAAAAATAATATAAGAATAAATCGAGCCCACTGAATACACAATGTGTCCTTAAGAAAATTATTCCCCTCAAGTACCCGAGGTGTTGGAATATATCCTCCCAGGATAGAACGATTTAACTCACCCGAGTGTTGGTACCAAAAATGCCGGTGATTAACGAACCACTGGAAGGTTGTAAAACACACTGGAATATTTTGTGCAGAAGAAGAAGAAGATCAGAAAATTTAGTAAGTAAAAATTCTGGGATTCAAGATATATTTATAGCCAATTTAATACTGTTTCTGAAAAGGTTTTGCAACCTTTCAGAACAGCCATAGCTGTTGGAACAGGTGTGAATCCTTTCAGAACAACTATGATTGTTTTGAACAGGTATGAATATTGCGGGAAATTTAAAAACGGATTTAAAATAATTCGGGAAAGAAAACGGGTCGGACCGGACCGAGTCGCGGGTCATTCCGGATTTGAAACTTTTTCATTATTTAATTAAATTAATTAATTAAATAATTTGAAAAGAATTTTGTCCAAAAAGATTAATCAATCAATCTTTGACCGAAGACAAGCGAACGACGACGGCGGCGCGAGGATTGCCTTCTTCTCAACTCTTTAAGAGCTAGAAGAAGAGTTTCTCTATATATAAACATAGATTTTCTTTTCTTCTTCCAATGAGGGATAAAGTGCACTAATTCAAAATTTCACTTCCCTCCATTTATTTTCCCACTATTTTCCATTCACTCTCTTTAAGTTACACCAAACTTAAAATTAAGCTAAACTAAACTTAAAAAAAAAATTAAGCTACACTAAATTTAGAGACCAACAGAAACAAAATCAATTGAAACTCCATTACATTATATCACTGGAGTACACTTCAATATGAAAATAAAAAGAGAGAAGTAACTAATAGCAATGTGATTAAGAGGGTTGTGTTGCGATACTATATATGTATGAATAAGGTCATAAGTCATAACTAGTGTCGTTTCTTTTTATCTTTCTATGGATACATTTGTAGTTAACTTGAGCATGTCTATAATTAATATCTTTCTTTTTCTGTTTTGATCATTTAACTATCCAGACTAATTTGGGATGTATTTTAACAGTTACGGTCAGACATTTTTATAACGGCATATCTATATAATAATACTTCACCATAAAAGTCAAACTTTTTTCAGAATCAATTTTTATGTTATGTTATAATATATATATATATATATATATATATATATATATATATATATATATATATATATATATATATATATATATATATATATATATGTTCTTTATAACAGCACTTCGTTGTAACATTCAAAAATATTCAGAACAAATAAGGCTATTATAGAGAGATTTGACTATATAATAACTCCTTTTAGATTCTTAACCATAGAAACATGGAGTATTATTTTTTTCTTATTCTGACTAGGGGTTGGTCAGTATGGACGGTATTTAGACATTGCAGTTCGGTATTTTCGGTATTCGGTTTCGTAAAATGATATACAAGTACAGTACCTAATTAAATTCGGCATGGTTCAGTTTTTCTCTTTTTGGTTTCGATTTATTCGGTTTGAATATTAACTAGTGCATATAGTCGTAAACGGTAATATTCTTAACTAACGTACTCAAAAGTACAAAACAAAAAACTCCAAAACCAACATATACCAATCTAGAGAGAGAAAACTTAGAGAAATGTCTTGTTACTTGCTTAGAGTTAATTGATGAACTTAGAGAATAAATTAAAGTAAAATTTTAGATTTCTTATACTTATGTTATAATTAAAAGTGTGTAATATATACGATATCGGTATTTCGGTATTTCATTTTAAATACCAAATACCATACCTATTATCAATTATTTTTAAAGCTTAAACCAAATATCATACCGAATACCAAAATTTTCGGTTTCGATACGGTTATTCCCAAATTATGCTAAGTCCTAATTCTGAATTAATGAAGATGCAAAACATTAAGTAAATTAGTAAAGCATGTCTCGCTCAAAAAGGAACTCCCGTATATATAGCTCAATTCTGAACTTTTATTAAACCAAGTAATTAGGCATTTAAGGAACGGAACAACAAAAAGTGATTCGAACAAACAAACTAATTAAACAAGTAGAATGTAACATCTATATATGGTTTTCTCAAGAAGGGACTGAGAGAATGATCAGATCGAAAGTTTATTTAACTGATCATCCTATAGCTAGATGGTTTTTTTAGGCCCAAATCTGCGTCTGTTGTTGTCAATCCAATTCTTCAAGAAATAGGGAGTGATTCCAATCTCTGCACAAAAGGGTTTCACTTCTTCATTGTACTTTGTCCACCTCCACCCTATCTTCTCTGCAAAAGCCTTCACTCTTTCCTTTTGCTCTGAGTTGATACTCTTTCTTTTGCTCTTTATCTGCTCAACTACTTCTATCTTTCCTCCCCCTATCTCCGTCGTCTCCGCTCCCTGTGCTAGGGTGGCAACAACGTTGTTCTTGTCGTACGGTTTACGAGGATGAATTCTTGACTGTTGTTCAGATGTTGGGGTTGGTGGAACAACGATGACAAGGGAAGTACCTGATTCAAGAAATATATAGTTAAATAAAGATCATACAGATCAGACGCGTTAAATCATTTCTAACCTGCTTTTCATATGTGAATTTGATTTTTTTCATGAGTCAAATATATATATGTTGAAAATGGTGATACTGGAATTCAATTAGATCTCTAGTTAGCTATTCTGATACTAAATTAAAATTATATCTCTATCTCATCTAAAAAATTAAATTAATAAAAAAGATAGAAATACTTTTATTTATTAATTGTCATCTTTGACTATCAGGAGACATAATTAAAGAGTAGCCTAAAGAAAAGGCCTGTTGTTCAAGTGTCCCGATTATAATCAAATAAGTAAAAATGTATATCTCGAAGTTGTGATGATCATACCATGGTTATGGTTACTGTTAGAGAGGATAGGAAGCTCCATCTCCATTTTTCTATGGAAGCTTCGATGACAATTGCAAGCTGCGCAGATCAAAGAGTCAGGGATTCCATTTGGACAAAACTCACCACAACCATCAAGTGCATAGCCCATTGCACTTGCTGCATAATTGTGCTTGCACTCACCGTACTTCACAAGAAAGTGTTTGTTGTTTGAAGCCATCTACGAGAGAAATTAAAGGAGGAAACTACAGTGAGAGAAATGAAGATATTTAGGATGTAGCGGTGAGGTTGAAGAGGGGAAAGTGAGTGTCGATAATATAAATAGTGAAACAAGAAGAGAGGTGTCTGCTTATTATGGCTGCATGGCTCTTTGGGGTTTACTAGAACATTAATTGCCATATGGAATTTATTTATATATATATACTAACTAACTTATATATAAAACTTGATGAAGCCAATGTGTGATGTAACTAAAAACAATTGAAGTCCAGAATTTCCATTTACGTGGTCTTTCTGTATATCAACTTGTTTTATAGCTTTCCACGCCAAAAAAGAGAGGAAGGAAGGAAGGAAAAAAATATATTAAAGGAGGAAACAGAAGGAAAAAACTACAATTACTCGGCCGGTCGTTTTGAATGTATAAGCCCTGATTCCCTATTTATTGTCCCATTTTCGTTATATTATAATTATGTGACTTGCCGGGATGTTTGGTTTTGATTTCGGGTGAGTTTCGGAAATGGAACATATAGTCCCTAAGTTGGAAGGTTAAGTCGTAGGAGTTGATCGTAGTTTGGCTTGTGTGAAGATGACTCCGGAATGGAGTTTTGATAGTTCCAATAGCTCCGTATGGTTATTTTGGTCTTAGGATGTTGATTTGGAGGCCATAGGTCGTTTCGGCACGTTTTGGCGAAAGTTGGAAACTGAAGGAATTTGGAAAGTTTGACCGGGAATGCAATTTTTTGATACGGGGTCAGATCCCGATTTCGAAAGTTGAAATAGGTCTGTAATGTCAATTATGACTTGTGTGCAAAATTTGGGGTCAATAGGAGTTGTTTTGGTATGAATCGGCGTTGGTTTCGGAATTCGAAAGTTCATAAGTTCTTAGGCTTGAATCGATGTGCGATTCGCGATTCTAGTGTTGTTTGACGCTTCAAGTGTGTTCGTATGACATTTTAAGACTTGTTGGTATGCTTGGTTGAGGTCCAGAGGGCCTCGGGTGTGGTTCGGATCATGTTCGGCACATTTCGGATCATTGAGGAATTGTTGAAGTTCTGGTTTCCTCTTACGTGATTGCAAATAAGGGACCGCGATCTCGAAGCTTTGAGATTGGCAGGTGTGGATTTGTTCTATGCAATCACGTGAAGGCATACGCAATCATAAAGCTTGAGAGATCAGTGAATCGCAAACGCGTGGCAGTTGATGCGTTCGCAGTGAAGGAAGGGAGGACCTGGGCAGGTGGATGCTTTTCTCTATGCGGTCGCGAAGGTTTGCACGCGATCGCGTAGCTTTGGAAAAATTCTCTTCGCGTTCGCGACCATCTTACGCGTTCACGTATAAGGTTTTTGAGCTGATGGAAATTTTGTTTTTCGCGATCGCGAAGGAAATTTCGCGATTGTGATGCGTAAATAAATGGGCAGCAGATTAAGTTTGAAATCGAGTCTTTATTTCATATATCACAATTTGGACTTAGAGAGCTCGGTTTGAGGTGAGATTTCGAGGGATTGTTTGGGTAAGAGTTCTTAACTCGATTTTGATTAAATTTCACTAATCTATCATCGATTTTATCATGCAACGAGGGATTGAGTTGGAAAAATTGGGGAAAAGTGATAGAACCTATTAGGCTAAATTTTGAGTTTTGAAAAGGCGAAATGAGATCGGATTTTAATAATTCTTGTATGGTTGGACTCGATATTGAATGAAAGTTCGGTATTTGTAATTTTTGTCGGGTTCCGAGATGCAGGCCCGGGTTAACTTTTTGGGGTGATTTTTCAATTCATTCCTAAGATCATAATTTCATTATTTAAATTAGTTTCCTATAGTTATATTTATAGTATGAAAT